>JAJOOP010000852.1:0-24644 GCA_029582705.1 Solanum chacoense
GTTGGAGATAAAGTATTCTTAAAGGTGTTTCCATGGAAAAAGATTATGAGATTTGGCCAAAAAGGAAAACTTAGTCCCCAATTTATTGGACCTTATGAGATACTTGAAAGGGTTGGACCAATTGCATATAAATTAGCTTTGGCACCTGAGTTAGACAAGATCCACAATGTCTTCCATGTTTCTATGCTCAGAATATATCGTTCTAATCCATCTCATGTTCTTCCAATTGAATCTATTGAGCTTAATCCTGACTTGACGTATAATGAAGAACCTATCCTAATTCAAGCTCGAGAAGTAAAGCAACTTAGAATAAAGAGAATCCCCTTAGTAAGGGTACTTTGGAGGAATCATTATGGTAAAGAAGCTACTTGAGAGAGAGAAGAAGACATGAGGACCCAATATCCACACTTGTTTCGGACTAGTGTAAGGTAAAATTTGAGACAAACTTTCTTTAAGGGGGAGAGAGGTATAACACCCCTAAATACTAAAACCAAGGTTTACATGTCGATACACCATTCCTTAATTACTACAATATGTTTTATTCTGATTTTTAGGAACTTGAAATTTTGTGATATTTGCAAATTTGCTTAACATAAATTGTGATTGTAATTTAAGGGATTGTATTGGGGTATTTACGCAATATACTAATTAGAATTACCTATAACTTGATAGGTAGGTGAGGTATATAAATATAGGTATATATTTATGCATTTTGGGCAGCCAACTTTTTGTTTTGGGCAACCACCTTTTTGTTCCAACTGTATTAAGTGACAAACATCACTTTTGTAACTATGTTTTCACACATCCACTAGAGAAATTCATTTTCCTTAAGTCTAAGAACCCTGAGAACTTTATCTAACCAGATTGTTCTTCAAAATCACAAGAGAAAAAAATGATTTGGAAAGAAAATTCATATACCTACAATTATTATATTTATGTGAAACTCTATTGTAGCTGTTATGGATTCGAAATATGGAACGCAACTTAGGACAAAGTGTGTCTGGATTTCTGAATAAGAAATCATATATGTTCAACTGTTAGTATTATGATTGTATTTTTTTTAAAATGTGGTTTGAGGTAATTCTTGATTATTTGTAACCTTAAAATATATACCTACATCTTTCATGAAGGAGATAAAGTCCAATTTTGCCTTTTTTTCAATACTAAGTTACGACATGAGGTACCTGCCTGGCAAGAATTAATGTTTCGAGAGCATAGTCGTATTTATACATTCTAGGCTTACTTATGATGAAAATCTTGTTTTATATTAAAATTATTGAGCTACTATAAATTAAAGAGGTTATTTAATTTTATTTTTAAGGTTGTATATACTAGTGTACAAGTTGAGGAACTCGATACGTTGGTTGGTCTATGATTTGAACTCTTAAAGTTGTGTTCTACGGTTTCTATGCTAAGACACTGAGGTTTGTGTATAAACTTGCACTCTCATTACCTGCTTGTATATTTGAAGTGTTATCTTGATACCTTGGTTCTTGTCACTTTGTATTGTCATATCGGTATTCTTTGAGACTTTCAAGACACTTGTGTAACTCGCCTACTTAAACGGATTGCTTGATCACCTGTCATTCATGTTGGGACTTCGTCCTTGTGGATGTGATTTTGTCACTATTGGCATGCCTCTTGATTCAGATCTTTTTCCATCTTCACTCTGGATTTTCTGTTAGTCTTCAGTATGTAAGTTTTCCATTTTAAGTACGAACTAGAAAGCCATTTTTAATATGGTTCTTGGTTCTCTTGATAACTGGGCTTTGACCTTTCTTGATATAGGGCTTCGGTCCTCTTGATACTTGATTATGCTGGATATGACGGTATGATGTATAGATTGGGCAAGCCTTGGTATTGGATCTATTGGGAAATGGTGCTACGAGTGTTCCTTACACTTGGATCTTTAAATATCATATTTGAATCTCTTGATATATTGTTTACTTGATTTATTCATTATGTTTCAATTGTGCTGCTCATGACTTGAGAAGGGGAACTTGGTGAATATGAGGGCTCCAAACTTATAGTGTTTATACCACTAAGATTTATGCCTAGCGATAGTTGTTCCTATCGTAGGGAATGATCGAGAGGATACATGAAGTTGGCCATTGGAGATGAAGTTTTTGAGAGCTTTAAGGAAAAACACATTTTGCATATATGCATCAATATTTTGTAGAAATCATGGGACTTGCACATGATCCATGTTTTGTACATTCATATGCCATTTTAAGGCTTGTTTGATCATGACACCATAGGTTGTAATATAAGTATGACGACATGTTTTGTTGTTTTGAGGTGTGTAAACCCATGTTTTGTAATATACTAAATTTACCATTTGCTTTGAATTTTTGTGTGAAGTATGAAACGATAAATTTTGGTACTCTGAAGTTGGTAATATTTTTTTATGTCATTTGTAAGAGTAAGGATAATATGTCCATGAAAATCTTTTAAGTTATTTGCTTAAATTATTTTGGAAGGTTTCTTCCGACATAAATTAAAATTCTTCGTAGTTTAAATTAGACATCAAATAAATGTTAAAATGGGCACGCTTCACATCCTTAAATATTTTTTTCTTTATGAACCTAATTCCTCTACTAGATTATAATTAATATGCCTTACGCTAATCTCTTTGAAATGTCGCAAGTATTAAATTAGCTTTCTTCTTAGGTTGTATAGTCCTTCTGAAAGGGTCGCAACATTTATTATTTATGCTTTCTAACGCTTTTATGTTATAATTTAACTTGGTCATTTCATGTCATGTAAAGTCCTTTTTAACATGATTTCCTAACTCTTATGCATTGCTATCATACTTGGTACATTCCATGTACTAACACATATATTTGCGTACATTATTTCACTAATGTAGGGTCCGACGTTCACATTTGGCATCGCTATGGCTAGTGATCACTTTAGTAGATATAGAAGATTGGGGAATCCTCATATTCCGAGGACCGAATCCTTTATTGCTTATTGCCTTTTCTTTTCAGAATTGTTTGTGATGTATGGGTTACGTCCCAATCATTCTTGATGTACTAGATGGCTTTAAGACTATGTTAGATTTTTCGTTTCATTTTCTTGTCAAATATTTATGATATAAACAGTCTTTTAAAATATGTTGATTTTCTATTATCTTGTATGATGCATCTTAAGTGACTTGTGTAGGGCCTCTTGAGCTCCTATACGCCATGTAACATTTAGAGAGTAGTTTTGGCCGTGACATCCGCTATGTATTCAGTCTACTCCAATGGTTTGCTTGGGGATCATAAATGGTTCTCTAGTGCCGACCACATCCAGGGTGTACGCTCGGAGCGTGACAAACTTGGTATCACAACAGAGAGTTCAACATTCCTATGCTTTTTATGAAGTCGTGTGTAGAGTCCTTCTTATCGGTATAAAGCAGGCCACATCAATAATTGGGAGGCTACAACATTTAGAAACATTTCACTTTCTTCTTACTCTTATTCTTATGATAGAGTCAACTCTATGAAAGTTTCATCTAATTAGTTCTTACTTGTGTTTTTTTCAGATCACGCCTCCATGAATAGCCATTTGAGGATTACTGCTAGGAGGAAAGCTAATCCTCAAGGTTAAGAAACTCCCAATGCACCAAAAGTGCAGCCCCTCAAAGATTTGTCACCAATGCTGAGTTTAGGATTGTTATTCAGACACTAATTCAAGTTGTGGCAAACCAGGTTGGTTAACCAAGAGCGGGTCATTAGGATGTAGCTAATACATCTAGAATATGTGAATTCTTGAGAATGAATCCCCTGGAGTTCACTAGGTCAAAGGTCACGGGGAATTAAGGGAACTTCGTGAAAGAGCTTCAAAAATTGTTTGAGGTCATGCGTGTTGTTGATAGAGAGCGTGTGGAGTTATCCTCATAGAAACTCAAAGGTGTTTCAAGAATATGGTACGATCAGTGGAAAAAGAGCATGGCAGGGGGGGACTACTTTTATGTTTTGTTGTATTTAAGGATGCTTTCTTTGGGGTCTTCTTTCCCAGAGAGCTAAGGGAAGTTAAAGTGAGAGAGTTCTTGAATCTAAAACAAGAAGCGATGAGTGTACAAGTATATTCTCATGTTTTATCAGCTATCCCTCTATGCAGCAGAGATGCTGGTGGATATGAAGAGTAGGATAAGTTTTTTCATGTTCGAGCTATCCCGCCTATCTAACAAGGGAAGTAAGGAAGCTAAGTATAGACTCATGATTCATGTGCAGCAGGTTAGTGAGGATAAGTTAAAGGATATATAAGATGTTCACCATAAGAGGGCCAAGATAACAAGTAATGAGACTGGCCAGCAAATAACCGAGAATAGGCATCGATCATCTTTTTTGTAGAGGTCATCTGGACCTGATCCATCTTCAGCTAGTGCACCTACACCAAGAAACATGAATGATCACGTGAATAAGAGTTCTCAAACTTTCAGACCTTAGAGTACTTAATCTCAGGGTAGTGTGGCAAAAGTGGTTCAAAGCCCCTCTTGTGCTAAGTGTGGTAGGACCCATCTAGGAGAATATTGAGATGGCTCCAATGGTTGTTACAAGTGTGGTCATACGGGTCATTTTATGATAGAATATCATAAGAACAACAAGGGTAATAGGGGGAATAGGGCCTAATCTTCAACAACAACTCTAGCAGATAGAAACACCCAAAAAGGAGATACTTCAGGAACATACGTGGGCACGAACCGTCTGTATACTTTAGCTAGTCACCACAATCAGGAGAACTCACCAGATTGTCACTGGTATGGTTAAAATCTTTAATTTTAATGTTTATGCCTTACTTGATCTAGGTGCGAGTTTGTCTATTGTGACTCCTTATGTAACAATGAGGTTCGATATTTCCCCTAAACAACTTCTTGAGCCCTTCAGTGTTTCCACACCTGTTGGCGATTATATTCTAGCAGAAACAGTAGATCATGATTTTACCATCTCTGTCTATTACAAGGAAACCATAACTGACTTAGTTGAGCTAGACATGGTGAACTTTGATGTTATTCTAGTTATGGACTAGCTTCATGCTTGTTATACCTCAGTTGATTTTAGAAATTGAGTAGTCAAGTTTCACTTTCATAATGATCCAGATTTAGAGTGGAGGTGTCGTTCAGCAGTGCCTAAAGATTATTATTTTTCATACTTTAAGGCAGAAAGTTCGTTTCTAAGGGGAGCATCTATCACTTAATCCATGTTAATGACTCTAGTGTTGAGACACCGCATATTCAGTCAGTTCCAGTTGTAATGAGTTTCGAGAGGTCTTTCTAGACCATCTTCCTAGAGTCCCTCATGAGAGAGAAATAGAGTTCAGAATATGTATTCTTCCCAATACTCAACCCATTTCTATTATGCCATATAGAATGGCTCCAGCTGAGTTAAAAGAGTTAAAAGAGCTATTGAGAGATCTTCTTGATAAGAGTTTCAGCCAACCAAGTGTCTCACCTTGGGGAACTCCGGTCATATTCGTGAGAAAGAAAGATGGTTCCTTAGTATGTGTATCTATTACCACCAATTGAACAAGGTCTCCATAAAGGTTAAGTATCCCTTTTCGAGAATTGATAACTTTAGGGTGCCACTTCTTTCTCTAAGATAGACCTCATAGATGACTATCATCCATTGAAAATGAGAGAAAATGACATCCCAAAGACAATATTCAGGACCTGTTATGGTCATTATGAGTTCCTTTCTATGTCCTTTGGTTTGACTAAGCTCCTGCAACATTCATGGATCTTATTAATAGAGTATTTAAGTTGTATCAGGAAATGTTTGTTATTGTATTTATTATTGACATATTGATTTATTCGAGGAAAGAGGAGGACCATGATAGTCAACTTAAAATAGTCCTCCAAACTCTCAAGGATCGAGAGTTATATGCCAAGTTTTCTATGTGTGAGTTCTGGATTGAAGTTTGGCGAAGGAATTCGAGTCAACACTCAGAAAATTAAGGCATACTAAATTGGCCTAGACCCACCTCCCCAACTAATATAAGGAGTTTCTTTGGATTGGCTAGTTACTACATAAAGTTCA
This sequence comes from Solanum chacoense, assembly GCA_029582705.1. Lineage (NCBI taxonomy): Eukaryota > Viridiplantae > Streptophyta > Magnoliopsida > Solanales > Solanaceae > Solanum > Solanum chacoense. The sequence goes on from JAJOOP010000852.1 coordinate 6,024, forward strand.
TTGAGGGGTTTTATCTATTTCATTCCCGTTGACTAAATTGAGTCAGAAAACAACTAAGTTTCAATGGTTTGAAAGTTACGAGAAAAACTTTTAGGAATTGAAAACTCGATTAATCACTGTTGTAGTGTTGACCCTACTAGAGGGTACATATGGTTTTGTTGTTTATTGTGACGCGTCTAGAGTTGAACTTGGTTGTGTATTGGTGCATAATGGTAAGATTATAAAATATTCCTCCAAGCATCTTAACATTCACAAGAAGAACTACCTGACTCATGATCTTGAGTTAGTAGGTGCAGTTTTTGCTCTCAACATATGGCGTCACTATCTCTATGGCATTCATATGGATGTGTTCACCCACCAAAAGAGTCTCCAATATGTTTTCAATAAAACGGAGCTAAATCTTTAACAAAGGAGATGACTAGAACTACTCAAGGATTATGATATGAGTATTCTATATAACCCAGCTAAAGCTAATGTTGTTGTCGATTCCTTATGCAGGTTGTCCATGAGGATTACTGCTTATGTCGAGGAAGGAAAGAAAGAATTGGCTAAGGAAGTTCACAAATTTGCACATCTGGGAGTCTATTTGTTATATTCCAGTTTGGAATGAAGGAGAAATAGGAAAAAGGATCCTATTTTACTAGAGTTGAAGGCAAATGCTTATAAAAAGAAAGTGATGGTATTTGCACAAGGGGGAGATGGTGTGTTGAGGTATCAAGGTAAGATATGCGTTCCAAATGTGGAAGAAATCCCATAGAGAATCATGGAAGATACCCATAGTTCCCGATATTTGATTCATTCAGGTGCCACCAAGATGTACCATGACTTGAGAGAAATCTATTGGTGGAGTTGCATGATGAGGTGCATTGTCAAGTTTGTTGCTAAGTGCCCAAATTGCCACCAAGTCAAGGCTGAACATCAAAGCCCATGTGGTGTAGCTCAGAATATACCCATTACGGAATGGAAGTGGGAGATGATTAATACCAATTTCATTATTGGTTTACCATAATCTCGGAGACAAAATGATTCCATTTGGGTTATTGTGGATCGGATGACCAAATCAGCCCATTCCTTACTAGTAAAGACTATTAATAAAGCAGTAGATTACACAAATATATAAATTTGTGAGATAGTTCGACTGCGTGGAGTTCTTTGTCCATCATTTCAAATAGAGGTGCTCAGTTTATCGCATAGATTTGGAAGTCATTTCAGAAAGGTTTGGATTCGAAGGTGAAACTTAATACGCTTTCATCCTCATACCAATGGTCAAGTAGAGCACACAATTCAGACCTTAGAGGAAATGTTGAGAGCTTGTGTTTTGGATTTCAAAGGTAATTGGGATGACCATTTGCCTCTTATTGAGTTTGCATACAATAATAGTTACTATTCTAACATTCAGATATCTTCTGCATGAGGCTCTATATGGGCGAAGGTGTAGATCTCTTATTGGCTGGTTTGAGGTTGGCAAAGCTGAGTTGATAGGACAAGATTTGGTTCATCAAGCCATGAAGAAAGTAAAGATAATTCTGGAGTGGTTGAAAGTAGCGAAAAGTCGTCAGAAATCCTATACTGATGTTAGAAGAAGAGATTTGGAATTTTAGGTTTATGTTATCTGAAAGTTACACCCATGAAGGGTGTTATGAGATTTCGTAAGAAAGGGAAGCTCAGTCCCAGATACATTGGTCCTTACTGTGTATTCAAGGGGGTTAGTAATGTAGCTTATGAGTTAGAGCTACCACCAGAACTAATAGGAATTCATCCAGTGTTTCAGATTTCTATACTGAGGACGTGCTTGGGTGATCCTGCACTTATTGTGCCTAGAAAGTGTATTGGAGTAAAATACAGTCTATCCTATGAGAAGATTCCAATTCAGATCCTTGATCGTCAGATTTGCAAGTTTAGAACTAAAGAGATTTCATCAGTCAAAGTCTTGTGGAGGAACCAATTTGTTGGAGAAGCTACTTGGGAAGCCGATGAGGATATGATAAAGCGATACCCTCACCTCTTTTCGTCCGAATCAATTCAAGACCAAGGTACTAACTCTTTTTAAAGCAGTCTTTAAGTTGATGTGTTGATTTTATGCTATTTTCATGTTTTGTGCTTTGTGTTAGGTTGTTAAATACTTTCCCACCATTTAAATTATTAGTTTGATCTCATTCGAGGATGAATGTTCCAAATGGGGAGATATTGTAACACCTTAGAAATTGGAACTTAGAATGGAAAAGAGAAAAGGCTTCATTTGAATATAGGTTCAGGTGTACGGAAAGATGTATAGTCGGTACAAGGTGTCACGAATAGTACAAGGAATTGTGGTGAAGAGTGAACTTGAGTAAGGTTCAAGGAAAGTTCCACGGATGGGTTCACGGGCCGTGAATAGGTCCACGACCCGTTACCCAACCTTTGAAATTGAACCCAGGACTCTGGAAGGTTCATAGACACTTGGAAGGTCCGTGAAGCATTGCACAGACTGTGAAGTCATCCATGAAAGGAACCCATCATCTTTCATGTTTTGGATCAACTTCAACTATCATATCTCTCATCACATAATGTATTATGTGGCCCATGACCTATCAAATGAAAGACCTTTGATTCCTCTTTTCAACGCCACCAAGTTTGTCTCTTTTCGAGTTTGGAGTAAAAAGTTATGTCTGTTTATGTGAATCCCTATTTGACAGGTGAAGTTTCATGAACGACAATATGGCCCTTGAAGTGTTTCACAGACCGTGAAGCCTTAAACGGTCTGTTAAACCTCCCCTTTAAGGCACTTTGACAATTTTAAAGATGAGGTAGTTTTGGTCTTTCCCCTATGCATTGGGTACTTATAATACATCGTTTTAAGCCCTATTCTAATCCTAAACCATGATAATTTACACCTAATTAAGGGCTTACAAAGTGTTAATCAATTCTTTTACGTTCATTAACACTTTAAGACATTAGATCAAGGTTCCAAGAGGAGAAAAGCTAGAGTTCAAGCGTTCTTTGTTTTTTGTCAATTTCTCCAAAGAACTTCATTCTTCTAGGTATGTAAGACTATCATACTGTTGGACTAGTTTATCGTCACAACCTACATCTACTTTCAAATCATTAAAAGAGTAATCTAGGCCTCTATCCTAAAATTTGAGTATTCTTGAGATGAGTTGATATTCAGTTATGAGTTCTTGAGTTGTTGATTATTGGGTTCCTATTTATAATCATTGTATTGTCATACATTGTGTATTGTGATTATTGCATTGATTGGTCATGTCTATTTTTCAGCATGAACCCTATTCTTTAGTAATCATTGAATTCTTATTTAGAATCTTTTAAACAAAACATTACTGTTTAAACTATGTTTTGAGGAAGTAAATAGCAGTTTGAGAAAGAGTACAAGGAAACTAAGTATTTCCCAAATGTTTCATTTTTACATGAAGAAAAAGAGTGTACTTTATTTAGAGAAGTTAAAAGTATTTTCAGAAAGAGTAATTACAGAGCAGTTACCCCTTAAAGAGGCCCCTTTTGTGTAATTATCGCAACCTAGAATGTATTTTTACATTGAGCGAAGAGAAACCTTGTTTTCTAAATGAGCAATTAATTTCAGTAATATTTCAGAGCAGTTACCTCTTTTAAGCGAATAGTTTGAGCAATTATTTCAAACTAGAGAAAGAGTGTGTTTTGACACATTTGAGCAAGAGTATATATTATTGGGAGTAGTATTGAGCATTGATATGGAGGAGAGTTCAAAAAACTCACAACCCCCATAAACCATGTCTTGCCAACATGGGTTCATGATCATACTTTTTAGATGAATCTTTAAAGCCTCTAGGCAGAGCTTAGTGGATTCACTTTGTTGAGACATTCTATATCCCGACATGATATAGGGCAGTTTTGGTAGTGTGGACAAGACGTATCATCACATAGCTCACAGTGATGGTTGTCAGTTAAAGAATCTCTCAATAGAGTTAAAGTATATTTTAAATATATCACTTATTATGTAGAAGTTCAGTGATGAGAATATATTTTGTAAAATTAAATGATTTTATTCCTTTAATTCTCTAAATTGAGTTGAGCTCTCATGGTCTATGTCGGTTAATGGAAAACTTTCCACAATAACGAACTAAGGTTACTTTCAAAAAGTATCTCACAAGTGTTTTAAAGACTTTTAGCTTGCATTGATAATGATTATTGGTTATCTTTTCTAACTTGTTATTTTATGATTTAGCTAGGACATTGATGTAAAGTCCCGTTTTGCATGATTTCATAAGTTTTATACATTTCTATCATACTTAATACATTCCATGTACTAGTGCATACTTGTGATTACATTGTTTCACTAATGTAGGCTCCGATGCTCCTATTCCGCACACTCATGGCTAGTCCATCCTTTTGAGATTTTGAAGATTAGTGAGTTCTTATGTTCCGAGGCCCGAGACTCTTTTATTGCTTTCTTTATTTTTTATGTTTGACTTGTATGTGATGTATGGGGTATGTCTGAATCACTTTCCTTATCTTGTAATAGATGGCTTTAAGACTTATGTTAGACTTCTGCTTTTGTCAAACTCTTTATGATATAATAACTATGTTTTAAATTCTTTAAAATTCTATTATCTTGTATAATGTATGCTAAGGGTATTTTATAGGGCCTCTCGAGGTCCTATACGCAATGTTACGTCTAGGGTATACTTTGAGTCATGAAAAACTTGGTATTTAGAGCACAAGGTTTAGAAAGGTCTTAGGAAGTCTCTAAGCCATATCGAGTAGAGTCTTGTTCATTAGAGTGAAGCGCGCCACATTTATGAATGAGAAGCTATAAAATGTTCATGAAACTCCACCTCTTTCATTACTTTAAAGTTGTGCGATAGAGTGTACGTCAATATGTTTCTCTCCAAATCCTTATTCGATATTTTTCAGGATAAGTCCCCTCAATGAGCATACCTTAGGAGGAATGTGAATGAGAATGTGGAGCCAGAAGCTCCTCAAGTTCCGACCAACCCTTTGGCCGAACAAGTGACTAATGCAGAGTTTAGGGATACTTTTCAAGTGTTGGCTCAAGACAATAGGGAGGTTGTGGTCCCTATGAACCCAAATGTGGATACGATGACAGCTAGAGTGAGGGACTTCACTACGATGAATCCTTTGGAATTTCATAGTTCCAAGGTCAAGAAAGATCCTCAAGAGTTCATCGACGAGGTTTATAAGGTGTTGATAATCATGGGAGTGACGTCGGTGAAAAAGGTGGAATTTTCTGCTTATTAACTTAAGGGTGTTGCACAATTTTGGTTCAACTAATGGAAGGAAGAGAGGGGACTTGATGTGGGTCCTCTTGATTGGGAGAAGTTTAAAGTTGTTTTCCTTGATAGGTTCTTTCCCTTTAAGCTGAGGGAGGCAAAAGTACTTGAATTCATCAACCTTCGTCAAGGAAACATGAGTGTGGAAGATTATTTCTTGAAGTTCATGCAATTGTCTAGATATGCTTTGACTTTGGTTGCCGATCTTAGAGCAAGGATGAGTAATTTTGTTTGAAAAGTGCCAAAGATGGTGGCTCAAGTATGTCGTACCACCATGCTCATCAATGATATGGAAATTTCTTGCTTAATGGTTCATGCTGAACAAATTGAAGATCAGAAGCTTAAAGAAAGCTCTACGGAAGAAAAAAGGCCAAAAACCAGAGATATTGAAATTTCACATTTAAGGTCTAATAGACATGGTTGTTCTAAGTTTTGACAAAGGCTTTCTGGTCAAGGCTTCTTCAATGACCCATCTCCTAAATTCAGCAAACATAGGGTGTCTAACCATAAGCCTCTAGGAAGAAATGGTTGCAGATCTTCATTGTCTACTTGTGATAGATGTGGAAGAAAGCATAAGGGCATATGTCTAGCCGTTTCCAATGCATGTTTTTGTTGTGGCAAGATGTATATTAAGATAGGGAATTGTTCTTCAGTCGCTAAGAATGAATGGGATAATCATCGTCGGGCTAAACCTTACCCTTTGTCAGGTTCTAGTGGAAGTCAGAAGCAAAATAGATTTTATGCACTTCAAACTCTTCATGAGCAAGAGGGTTATCCCAATGTCGTTACTAGTATGTTGAAAGTTTTCAATCTTGATGTTTATTCTTTGATTGATCTCGGTGCTACCGTGTCTTTTGTGATGCCATATGTGGCTATAAGGTTTGATGTTCTTCCAAATGAGTTGCTAGACCATTTTTTGTCTCTATTCCTATAACTGAATCTATTGTGGCTGAGAGAGTCTACAAAAAATGTAACGTCTCCTTGCCCCAGAGTGTCACTCATGTTGATCTTGATATGTTAGATTTTGATGTTATTCTTGGTGTGGATTGGCTCCGTTCTTGTTATGCTTTTATTGATTGTAGAACTCAAGTGGTCAAATTTCAATTTTCTAATGGGCCCTTCCTATTATGGAGAGAGGGAAATTCTACGCCTATGGGATAGTTTGTTTCTAGTCTTAAAGATTGAAAAAATATTGCTAAGGGTTGCATATACCATCTAGTTTGGATTATGGATACGAATTCTGAAACCCCTACTCTTGAGTCTGTCCCCATTGTTAATGAGTTCCATAAGTGTTTCCTTATGATCTACCCAGTGTTCCTCCCGAGAGGGAAATGGATTTTAATATTGGCCTTTACCAAGCACGCAACCTCTCTCTATTTCTTCTTACGAATGCCTCCGATTGAACATAAGAAATTGAAAGAGCAATGGAAAGATTCAATGGATAAGGGTTTCATCCGACCGTGTACTTCTCCATGGGGTGTTCCAATGTTATTTGTTTGTAAGAAAGATGGTTCCCTTTGTTTGTGTGCATTGATTACCGACAGTTGAACAAAGTCACTATTAAAAACAAGTACCCTGTTTTGAGGATTGATGATTTATTCGACCAACTAAAAGGAGCAAATTACTTCTCTAAGATTGACCTCTAGTCGGGTTATCATCAATTGAGGGTGAATGAGGATGACATTCTAAAGATGGATTTTTGAACTTGGTATAGTCATTATGAGTTTTTGGTAATGTCATTCGATTTAAGTAATGCTCCTGCCGCATTTATCGATTTGATGAATAGGTGTTTAGACAATTCCTTGACATGTTTGTGATTGTGTTCATTAATGACATTTTGATTTACTCAAAGAGTGAGAATGAGTATTTTGATCATTTGAGGATCGTGTTGCAAGTCCTCAAGGACCAATAAATCTTAGCAAAGTTAAGAAACTGCGAGTTTTGGTTAAGATCTATTGGATTTTCTTTGTCACATTTTTTGTGGCAAGGGTATTGAGGTAGATCCTAAGAAGATGAATACGGTCTAGAGTTGGCCTAGACCTCTTTCCCTTTTAGATACTAAAAGGTTATTGGGTTTGGTCGGTTACTATTGTAGGTTTGTGCAAGGGTTCTCTTCGATTGCCTTTCCATTGACTACATTGACCTAGAAGAAAGTTAAGTTCTTATGGTCGGAAGCTCATGAGAAGAGTTTTCAGGAATAGAAAGTTAGACTTACCTCTGCACTAGTGTTGACCTTACCGGAATGATCAGATGGGTTTGTGGTTTATCGTGATGCTTCGGGAATCGAGTTAAGATGTGTCCTTATGAAAAATGGGAAAGCCATTGCCTATGCCTTAAGGCAACTTAATATTCATGAAAAGAATTATCCTACCCATGATTTGGAACTAGCAGTAGTTGTGTTTGCCTTAAAGATTTGGAGGCATTACTTATATGGTGTCCATGTTGATGCATTCACTGAATATAAGAGTTTGCAATATGTGTTCAAGAAAAAGGATCTAAATCTTTGTCAAATAAGGTGGCTTAAGTTACTAATAGAATACGACATTATTATCATTTACCATCCCCGGCAAAGCAAATGTAGTGGCAGATGCTCTTAGTTGGCTATCAATGGGTAGTGTTGCCCATGTGGAGGAAGATAAAAATGAGTTGTTTCATGATGTTCATACATTGGCCTGATTTGGCATTCATTTGGTTAAATTTACCAAGGCCGTTTAGGCTTTCTCCCAAGGGAAAATGTGGTGCTTCGACATCAAGGACGTTTGTGTGTTCCCAATGTAGATAACTTTAGAGAATAAATCTTGTCAAAAGCCCATAGTTCTCAATATCCCATTCACCCAGGAGCCACCAAGATGTATCACAACTTGTGGGAGGTCTATTTCTGGAATGGGATGAAGAAGGGTCCTGCGGAATTTATAGCAAAGGGTCCAAATTGTTAACAAGTGAAAGTCGAGCATCAAAAGCTGGGAGGTTTGTCCCAATATATTAATATTCCTACTTGGAAGTGGGAAGACTTTAATATGGACTTTATTATGTGTTTACCCCGCAACGGGCGACAACATGACTCGATTTAGGTTAAAGTAGACCGTATGACGAAGTAGACTCATTTCATCCCCGTTAATGTTTCGTACTCAGTGGTGGACTATGTTAAGCTATATTTGAAAGAGATGGTTAGGTTACATAGAGTGCCCCTCTCCATTATCTCCGATCGTGGTACCCAATATACTTCTCAGTTTTGGAAATCTTTCCAATAAAAGCTTGGTACTCGTATTAAGCTTAGTACAACCTTTCATCCTCAAACCGATGGGGATGTGAAGCATACTGTCCTAACATTTGATGATATGTTGAGAGCTTGCGTGATTGACTTCAAGGGTAATTGGTATGATCATTTGCCTTTGATTCAATTTGGTTATAACAACAGCTATCATTCAAGAAATTATATGGATCCATTTGAAGATCTTTATAATAGGAGGTGTAGATTTGTTATAGCTTAGTTAGAAGTGGTGAATTTGCTTTGATAGGTCATGAGTTGGTACATGAGGCTGGAGAAATTTTGACTTATTAGAGAAAGGTTGAAAATGGCTCAAAGTCAACAAAAGTTCTATACCAATGTTAGAATAAAAGATCTTGAATTTGATGAAGATGATTGGGTCTATTTGAAAATTTTACCCTTGAAAGGTGTAATGAGATTTGGGAAGAAAAGGAAGCTAGTCCCCGTTATGTGGGCTCATATCAGATTTTAAGTGTATTGGTGAAGTTTCTTATGAACTTGAATTGCCTATTCACTTAGTATCGGTTCATCCAGTTTTTAATATCTCTTTGTTGAAGAAATGTGTTGGTGATCTGATATCTATAGTACCATTACAGAGCCGTAGTATAAAGAAGAGACTTTCTTATGAAGAGGTCATGGTTGATATTTTAGACCGAAAACTCTGGAAGTTGAGAAACAAAGAAGTGGCTTCCTTGAAGGTTGTTTGGAGGATTTAGTTAGTTGAGGGTGCTACTTGGGAGGCAGAGGCCGATATGAAGTCCCATTATGCTCATATTTTTCCCTCTGTCTCTCCTCTGGCTTGAGTTATTCAGTAACTCATGGTTCACCCTTTTGGTTTCATGTATCATAGTCATTCTCATGTTTCCTCATGCATTCTCATTATAAAAACTTTCTTTTGAGAAAATGAGTTAACATGATTGATATCTCCATGTTTATGTGAATTTGAGTATGAGTTGGATATAGGCCTTATGAAATGATTTTTTGGATATTCTTTAGCTTGGAGTCCATTTTTTCTCCTCAGATATGTGCATTTATGTTATTGCATTGATGGTGAGCTGTTTGATCTTTTCCTACCCTCATTATGATATCTTGTGTTCCATTCGAGAATGAATGATCCCAAAGGGGAGATATTGTAATACCTCAAATTTTGAAAAGAAGAAAAATGTATTTTTGGACTGGTGTCTGTCTCTACGGGTCCCATCTAAGGACCATAGAAGCTTCTATGGTCCGTAGATTTCAACCGTAGGAATTAGGGAAAATAAGTTTTTAAATGAACCCCTAGTACCCTTTTTATGGTTCACCAGTACGGTCTGTCAACCTATGTATGAGTTGTAGGTAGGTCTCATAGGTAAGTCCCAAACTTAGTGTAATTTTTAGGGTAAAGGTTGGTTTTATGGTTGGTAAGTACGATCCACAAGAAGACCTATTTGCCATACATAGGGTTTCATCAAAAGTGATTATGATTTGATGTCCCAGTAACCTATCTACGGTTGACCCGTGGGGTCCGTAGAAGGGTCGTAGGTCTAACTATAGATGGGCCCAACAATTATATTTCAAAGTGTCATTTGGCTCTTTTCGTAATTATTTTAAACCAATACTATGTCGTTTTATCTTCTACCCTATGCCCTATATAATGATTTTAAACCCCAAACTACCCATTCAAAATCATTCTTCAAAATTCCCAAATTCCCTCCAAGTTCTTCCGTCAAATTTCTCTCTCTAAAGCTAAGAAAGAAGAATCTAGGATTTCAAGATCAAGTCTCCAATTAACCATTTTTCTTGGGCTTTAAGAATCAAGGTATGTTAGTATTCACATATGGAGTCCTTTCCTCCATAAGGTTCTTAAATCCTCCAATTTTACAAAGCTAGATTACCCAATCAAAGTTAGGGTTTTATTCAATGTTCATGGGTTCTTTTAAATCGTGATCAAATTGATTGTTTTCTATCTAATTATGAATGAATTGAAGTGATTACACGTGTTGGAGTTAAATTCAAATGAACCTATGCATTCCCCGTGAATTTTAGTCTATGAGCATATGATTAAGCTTATGAAGTACGAATTAAAAATTTATGAAGGTATGCATGTTCGTTTTATGAAATTGATATGAGTGATTGAGGTTTCTTTGAGAGTAAAACATCGATCCTATTGTGGTGAAATATTATTCTCACATGAAGGATTCATCGGGTTGAAAGATTTACTTACCTAAATTTGAATCAAGATTTAAGAACTATTTTAAATGAACTCTACCTTGGATTGACTGCTTAGATGTGCCTTTCCATGGATTATAAGATTAATATGATTAATGACAATTCCATGGGATTTATACTTAGCATCGGTTGGACTAGTGACAATTACCCATGTCCTATAACTATGTGCCCCGATAGGTTTGTCTTAGATAGACATTACCTTGTCAGAACCCAAAGTACACCTGAGATGTGACATGGTGTATAGGGCCCCGAGAGGCCCTACACAAGTCACTTATCATGCATCATACAAGATGATAGAATTTAAGAGTTCAATAAACAGTTTATATCATATAATGTTTGACAAGAAATGAAGTGGAAAATCTAACATAGTCTCAAAGCCTTCTAGTATATCATGAATGATTGGGACGTAACCCATGCATCACAAACAATACAGAAAAGTAAAGACAATAAGCAATAAAAGGTTCGATCATCAGAATATGAGGACTCGCCGATCTTCAAATCTATTAATGTGACCACTAGCCACAAATATACTGTTTAGGAGCGTGAGACCCTAAATTGGTGAAACAATGTAGGAAACAATATGTGTTAGTACAAAGAAGAATGACAGGAATGCAGAAAATATATGAAATTATGCTAAAAAGACTTTTTGTGACATGCAATGACCAAGCTTAATCATGAGATAAAGGGTTAAGAAATGATAAATCATAAAACATGATCAATGCAAGTTAACATCTTTAAAATATTCATGAGATACTTCTAGAAGTAACCTTAGTTCAATTATTGTGGGATATTTACCATTAACCGACATAGAGACCATGTGTGCTTTAACATGGAATCTGATGTCTACCCCACACCTAAAAAGGGTGTCCTACTTGACAAGGTAAGGACTATGAACTTCTAGCTTACGTGGATCTACTAGCTAGGGTCTACCTAAGACCATCATCCTATGGGGTCACATATGCATGTGATAAGGAGATTGATACTAGAAACCAGACCTCTAGCTTTGGGAGAGCTTCCATCTCAATATCCTCTCGGTGCTGAGCCTATATCCCATGTAATAGTAATTATCTTAACTTGTCTTATCATTAAGAGGCATGGGTAATCGCCACTTGCCTTGTCATCCATGGAAGGCACATCAAGTAGCCAATCTAAGCTAGTTTTCATTAGAATAGCTCTTAAATCTCGATTCAAAATTTAGTTGAGAAAACCTTTCAACCCTATGAATCCTTTATGTGAGAAAACCCGTTCACATTTATGTATTGAGTAGTAAGTGAGAAAACCTTTCAGAATAACAACAAAAACATTGACCCTTTACTCTCAAAGCAATTGAAATCATTTATCATTAATTTCATAAAGAACATGCATGTCCTTATAAATTCATATTTCTTAGTTCAAAACCCAAATCATATCATCAAAGTGTAAAAATTATGGGTTATGCATAGGTTCATGAGGGATTCAACTTAAAACATGCAATTTTTCAATTCATGCATAAGAAGACATAAAATAATCAATTAGATCATAATTGAAAAGAACACATCAGATTGATTAAAAACCCTAACTTTCAGAGAAGTAACTACCTTGCAAAATTGGAGAATTTAAGAACCCTATGGAAGAAAGGAATCCATAGGTGAATAATATCACACAATGTTGCCAAAAGTTTGCAATCAATGGTGAAATTGGATACTTGACTTGAAACCGTAGCCTTCTTCTTCAAGCATTAGAGAGATAAATATTTGGGAAAGAACTATGATCTACTTTGAGGAATTTAGAAGAATGAATTGAATTGGGTGATTTTGGGGGTAAAAATGTTTATATAGGGCTGAGGGTAGAAGGTAAAATGAGATAGTATTGAGTTAAAAAAATTGGGAAGAGACTAAAACGACCCTAACTTAAAACTACCAAAGTGCCTCTCACGGGAGCTTCACAAGTCGCCGATGAGTCCACAAATTGGACTCATTTAGGGCTATATTTTTAATAGAAATTGTGTCCTTAAATGCTTATTTTAACTTAATATTTGATGAAAACCCTTAATTTTAAGGTATTTAGAGATTGAAGGAAAGCATGGACACTACTTCGCAAAAAGGAACGAAGAAGCTGAAAAGAACGAGAAAATAAAGACCTGAGGATCGCCGACTGAAAAGAAAAAAGAAGTTTTGCGAAACAGTACTATATTGCCTAATGACCCAAAGCATGATGATGCCGAAGGATGGTGCAAGAAGGCGATGAACAACACTAAAAGGCTAATGGCCAAGTTGATCGGCGATTTCAGCTAATGTCGCCGACTGATCCGTTGCAACACAGATTTTGGAAAACTATAAATACTCATTGAGAGTTATAGAGAACATATCATTAGAAAATATCAGATTCAAAATATAATTTTAATACTTTTTCTCTGAGTTTGAGAGGGTTTTGAAACTTGAAAAAGACGAGGGTTTCATTTCCAAGGATTTGGAAGTGGTTCTTCTCCATTCTTCTTCCTTTGCTTATATTAAGGTTTAATTTCTTATACCCATATGCTTTCTCTATCATTTTAGGTATAATTTCTTATTTCTTGATGTGTGGCTAAAAACCCAATTCTTGGGGTATGATTTAGCAGATATGTGTTGATATTAGTGTTGGGTTTTTCTTGCTGATAGGTTATATGTATTTTAATGGTGATTTCACCTAGTTGTTGTGGTTTAATTTAATGGGTTTGTATTTGCAGATACAAAACCACCCATGTGTTTTAGGCTTTCGAGAGAGAGAGGTCGCGAAACCAAGACCGCTAGACTGATGGCCTAAGGAGTGGGTCAACATGAGGTTCAGCCCGAGAGGATGAGCCCTACTCCCATATCCTAACACTCAGCTCGAGAGAGTGAGTGGGGTAAGGCGTAGGTTGGTCTTCATGCGGCAAATGGGTGTCCAAGAGGAACCCATTTGAAATAGGGTAAGTTGCCCGAGAGGGAACTTATTTCCATCTAAAGCTTAGCCTGATCACTATTAACTTGCAAATTTCCTATCGAAAGCATGTACCAACTATTTAAATCTATATATATTGTGGTCACACCCTAAGAATCCCCTCTCATTCATAGATTTCTTTGTTATTTTTACTATTTTTGCTATATTCGTGACAAAACCCCCATTTGATATTTGATAATTTTGTGTCACCCCCCTTTAATTTACAATGTTTTTAGTCGTTAATGTCTTTAGCTACGACTAGTTAGAACTAATTTAATTTTTCTATTAATTCTCGAAACCACTCCCTTGGGACACAACCCCAACCCTTGGTTGGGTTATTATACTATTGCACGATCGTAGACACTTGCATCAGAAGTTATGTCATTGATTTCGCAAAACATCAAAATGGCACCGCTGTCGGGGAGAGGTATTATTTGAGAATTCTTAGTTAAGTTGAATTTTTGCACTTCTTCATTATAGTTTATTAACCTTATTTTTAGTTTTGTTTTTCCGTAAGTTGTTGTATGCAGAAACCTTGAGTGTGTTTGAGGGAAGTGGTGACAAGTTATCTGGGACGAATCAAGAAGTCGAAGTCGACTTCAAGTTAGCTGCACTGGCAACCCAGCTAAACGACTTAGCCACCAAAATCGCAAAAGTGGAAAACTAGTGCAAAACCCAAAGGTGGCAGATACCTCCTTATGGGTAAGAAAGGTCTAGGAGCAATGAAAATAAACGTGTCGAGGATACGTTAGTAATCATTCTCCGAAAACTTCATGAACATGATAGACTGCTAGAGTTAATGAAGGAAAGCGTACAGGTACTGAATCAGATGAGTGGCTCTCACTCAAGATCAATCAAGTTGATTGAAAACCTATTTGACCACACATTGCCTCATCTCTACACAAGCAGTAAAGGCAGGGTGACTAGTGACACTAGGTCTAACCCCAGAGACGAAGTTTGACTGGTAGCTCACGTCGAGCCATGTCATTTAATAAGGCACTACTTGTCAGGAAACCAAAAGTTTTAAATGCTTTTGTGTGTTTCGATAATAACATGTGTTGCATGAACAGGTTAAAGTGTGGAGAATGTGTGAAAATTGTAGTTGGTGAACCTATTGTTCCATTCAGCGAATCGCTGAATTAGTCGGCGGACTCAATGAAAACCGCCGTTTGGACCTTCACTTAGACTGAAGGTCCTATAAAAATCAGCGAGGGAAATGACCACTCGGTGTGTCGCCGACTGGATCCGCGAGTGCTACTAATGTCGCCGAATGGTTGCGAACTGGATGGTTTATAATTGCCAAAAGACCAAAATTTTGAAGTCCTTCACTTTCCCTCGCTCTAAATCTCACAAATTCACACTAGGTAGTATTTTGAGTATTCTTATAGTTCACTAGTATTTTTGTTGAGTGATCTGTTCTCAAAGTTGGATTTCTTTGCTGCCTAGCTTTTCAATCACATTTTAATCGTCACAGAGGGTTAGTTATCCAAACCCCTATTTTACTTTTGAAAAGTTTGAACTCTTTTGCAATGATCGTATCTTATTGATGTGTGCTGGGCCTCTCTGATAGGATAAGATTGATTACATGCCTATTTTAATTTGAAAATCTTGTATATGTTGTCTGATTGTTAAATGCTCGTAACCTTTGTGCTTTGAGTCTTGATTTCATGTTGTTTTTATTGATTAGGTGAAGTCTGATTTGCCCATATTTGTGCTAACTGTCAAAAATTCGCTTAATAGAGAGGGTGACACCGCTTTTAAGAACAAATATCGTCAAATGGTCAAATGGGACAAGTTCGGTTGAAACCTAAATATTCTGGGGTGATGGGGAGTATGGGTCTTGCTCAAATTTCGTTAGTGCATGCTTTGATTTTGCTTTCGAGGTTTACGGGATTGAATTCAAAAAAGATGGATTGAAAATGGGAATGTTAGACCATTTGGGAAGCTGGGTCGAGCTCGCCGAATCGTTCGACGGTTCGCTCAATGTCTCCATCTCGCCCTTGATATCAGGTCAACTCGGATAAGACTGTAACTATCGGCGAGAAGCCATTTGTCACTGAATGCACTCGGTGACTCGTCAAAAATACTCCTGATCGCCCTATGTATGCTACCCCTGAGACCCTTATGCACTGTAACTTTCGGCGTGCAATCCTTTGCTCGCCGAAAGAGGTTCGACGACTCGCCGATCTACTTGGCGAGCTTTTCTATAGTAGATTACCTGTGATTCCATTTGTTTTCTTTCTTTAAATCTTCCAAAATATTTTGCAGGTATGACTAAACCTAACAAAGCTGGTAGCAACACACCACGTTGACGCAAAGGAAAAAGAATCACAATCAATAAGGATACAACTGCATCCAGACACGAGGCCACAAAAATTTCCACAACTGGTGGAAAAGGCAAGGGCAAAGACAAAACTGTTGAGCTATCAGATGCAAGTTCAGACAGTACTAGTTTTTACACCAATGACCCAACAACATATGACAGTGAGAGCATGTATTTTGATGAAGATGCACTAATGGAGGCACATAGGAATGAGTTACGATCTAAACAGATGAATGACCCAACTCGGATCAGAAATCCTCAATCCACCACTCAGACTTCTCCAGTTTCAGAGTAGGCAATAGTACTGGCACCACCCGTACAAGGTCCCTGACCTAAATCAACGAACAGATAAAAGTCTGAGGGGCTGAGAACGATTATTGAGGTAAAACGACTCTCCATAGATGGGGTGATCGATAAGTACCCCGAGATAATACAGTGCCTGAAATATAAAAATTTTTAGATATTCACAAAACCCCGTGGCTATTACATACCAAGCTGGGTTAGAGAGTTTTATAATGCATACAGTGCATTGGTACCTCAATGGAAGAGGTTAGTGTCGTCTTTTAAAGCAATTAACTACGTGGTGATTAGAGGAAGGAAGGTAGCTTGTAACAGTGAAGCTATCAACATAGCTTTGGGTATGTCCGATAAGATTAATGATCACTGGCAGTAGTTAATTAGAACAAAAAGGCTGGATGAAATGAAAAAGTGGTTAGCCTCGCTGATCTCAAACGATGTTGCTCCAAAGTGGTTATTAGAAGGAGTTTCAATTGAAAAGAAATATCTGAGCGTAGCTGCGATATACTAGTTCGGGTTCTTCAACAACACAATTATGCCATCACAGAACAAATCAATCCTTCGCCTTGCTAAGGTAGCTAGTCTTGGATGGATCATAGAGAAAACCAGGATAAACCTAGGGATGATAATTGCTCTGAGATCCATATGTGTGCAAAGCAACGCCAAACATCTCTCCCCTTCTCGGTATTAATCACTGCATTGTGCGAAAGAGCTCGGGTGCCTATAGACGCAAAGAAGGATGTGGAATTTTTTTCCACTACCTCCACCAATATCTGAAAGATCGAAGTCGAATATCTTAAGGACCAAATGGGAAATGAGCTGAAGGAAGCTGTAGCCACGGTTTCTATACCTAAAGAAGCATCTTTGTCTACTCCAGCCCTTGGGTCTTCAGGTATACCCACTCCTTCTCATTCATAGATTCCAGGTCCTACTGCTTCTGTGATGTCACCCAGACCCACTTCTGTGGTTGCATCCTGTAAATCACTCAGGAATCCTTGATTCGGATGGGACAACTTGCTCACCCTGCTGATTTTCGGGCTGCCAACATAGAAAGCTCCATTCCAGGAATGATTCAGGCTACCGTTGATGATGTAGTGACACTACTGAGCACTACTATTGATGCTCTGGCGACCAGGATAGCCATGTGTGAGCGTAACCAAGGAGCTACATAAGAGGTGATGGGCTTAAAGACTGCTATTCCAGAGCTGAGGAAAGATGTGGATTACCTATAATCCACCGATGTGCCCATGATCTTTGGAACAGTGGAGATTCCAGACGTGCCTGAGATGCTTCAGACCACTACTGGACATGGAGATAGAGGAAAACAGATAGCCGATCTTGACTCAGAGGCAGAGACTAACGAAGAGATGTTTGAGGGGACTGCAGCAGACGACATAGCCGAGACCGAAGAAATCATGATAGTCGTGCAAGCTTCCTTGGCAAAAACTACAACTGCTAGATCCAGTGGAGCTGGTCCATCTGGAAGTCACTCCAGACACTAATGCCCAGACAGATAGAGCGACTACTTAGACATGATCCCTTCTTTACCTCCCTCTCTATCTTTCTTTATTTTGCTTTTCGAATTTTGTGTTAATTGCATTTGAGGACAAATGTTTTTTTATTTGTGATAGGGTGAGGCTCACCTTTTGTATGCTATTTGTGTTGGTGTTTTGTATATATTTGGGTTGTTCTATTTAAAATTGGTGTTGCACTGTTTTTGTGGATGTTTGAGCTCATGGTTCCCTTTTGTTTTAAATTACAAAAA
Source organism: Solanum chacoense (assembly GCA_029582705.1). Classification (NCBI taxonomy): domain Eukaryota; kingdom Viridiplantae; phylum Streptophyta; class Magnoliopsida; order Solanales; family Solanaceae; genus Solanum; species Solanum chacoense. The sequence continues at coordinate 24,086 of JAJOOP010000852.1, forward strand.
AAATGATTTTGACCCTTCCAAAATTTTTTTCCACCTCTCGTGTGTTGAAAGTGGCTACTCTTTTGCAAAATTTAAGTCTCAGTTTCGATAAATATTGATGACTTGAATAGTGCTATAAATCGAATGAACATCACTGTGCGACTATAATGAGACCAATGAAGTTGCATAGACAATATGTGAACTCTTTGCATCTCGTTGTGATTAGCCATTTATCGAATTGGTTCTCTTGTAATGACCGTTCCACACTAGCGAAAGTGTGTAGTCTTTTTTGACTTAAGTGTCAATGCCTTGTGTGATTAGCTTACTTTGAACCATGCATGAATAAACCTAGAATTTTCCCCGTTAGTCTACTTGATTTAGAAAGGTGTGCTCTTGAAATGATCTTAGGGAACTTTAAAGAGTGTGAGCCAAATCTGACATATACCTCTTTTGTGGCCTACCCGTGAGCGTGTGAAACTCTCTTGAACACCCTTTGAGCCTTACCTTTCTTTGGAACAACCTTGATGAACCTTATACCTTACTTGACCCACTACCTATAATCCTCTTGATTTGTGGTTTA
>JAJOOP010000853.1:0-14040 GCA_029582705.1 Solanum chacoense
CATGCGGAATTTATGAGCATGAAAGACTCGACTCAAGGGTCTAAAGAACATTATAGAACTCATGTATATGATTCTTCTCATTATTATAGTTACTTCCTCAAAACTTAGTTGAAATCGATAGTTTGTCTCAAATGATTCACTATTGAACTCAAAAGCTTTCTTGAAATCTACTCTTAACTCTCTACTGAATGTGAAATTGAATTCAAGAGTTGTGGTTGATATGAAGGATGTTGTGATGATAATGTAGACTCATGAATATATTCTCTTCATTCTTATACTCACTTGCTCGAGTCTTGAAACAAGTTATTTGAGTTGTAGAAGACTCCTCAAAAAGACTCAAAGGGACTTTCTTAAAATATTTGAAAGAACTCGCAAATACTGAACTCTTAGCTTTACCTTGAATTTGAATTATGAATTCAAGGTTATGATTTGTGATAGGAAAGATATGTGATGATTAAAAGTGTTTTAGATAGTTAATCATGAGAAAGGGTTGAAAAACACTGTCAGGGGAGCAAGTGCGCGACGCGGAGATGAATTATAATGTTTGGTCAAAATAATTTTTGAAACAGTGGAGTCCACGATCTCTCCGCGATGCAAAGAGAAAAAATTTCATTTCTGAGGAACAGGTCCGCGTGGTACTGGTTTTATACCCGACTTTTTCTTCCTCGTTTTTTAACCCCAATTTGCCAAAATTTGATTCTTTTTATGAATTTATCTTTAGATTTAGATACCCAATACATGTACACAAGAATCTAATTAAACACAACTCTAAAAGCAACATGAATTCCTCAAGAACTCATCAATCTCATCTAAACTAAAGAACGAAAACCAATTTCAAAAACACAATTCAAGAACACCAAACTTTCAACTTTCTAGAACAAATTTTGCTGAAATTATCATGATTGGCATGTGGGTGAAAAAACTCAACACTATGGAAGCTTACATACCTCTTAGGGATCAAACCCATTGCGAAAATCTGCAATAAAAGTCAAGAACCTCGACGAACGCCTTGATCCTTTCCTCTTTTATCCTCTTGAACTCTCAACTAAAACCCTAGGCGTATATTAGGATTATAAAACTGAACCTAATCGGATTAGACCCCTAAAACCCTATTAAAATTAAATTAAATTTGATTGGGGAAGGAAAAGACCAGAATGCCCCTCATTATTTTGGAGTAACTTTCCTTAACTAGACAACCTGACTTCAAAAGGGTATATCTCACTTATCCGAACTCAAAACTTCGCAAACCCATTGGCATTGGAAAGATAATTAAAAACCTTTATTTTGATATCTTATGGCCTGCTGTAGAGTCAGAAATTTGGACTCATTTAGGGCTTTGTTTATATAGATTTAGTATCCTCAAATGCTTAATTTGTGCCTATAACTGATATAAAACACCCTTGATTTTCATGTATATGGATTGAGGAACAAATCAAGGACACTAACTTGCAGAAAAGGAAGAAAACAAGCTGAAAGAATGAAGAAAGACAAGACTGATGATCACCAAGTTCACTTGGTGAATCACCGAATGGTTATCTGACCGCCTAAAGTTCCAGTGTGCCAAGCCTTGAGGGAAGAAACTAAGTTGGTGAGAGAAATAAGCAGTCGGCAGATCGCCGAGTAGTTTCGTGATATAGTGCTAAATCACCCAAAGTTACAGACCTTGAGGATGCTGAATGCCAAGGTAGAAGGGCGATGGAAGTGATCGAAGGGCGGCTCGCCGAGTGGTTCGGTGAGCCCAACTTAGTTTACTAAATGACTCTTCGCAGAACATTTTTGGCGACTACAATACAATTTTGAACATTTAGTTTAGTATCAATTACTCTTTAGAACTATTTTTTGTGAAGTTTTTAGCAGTTTTCGCTAGTTTTTCCTAATCTTTGAAGGTTTGAAGAAATTCACTTTTGAGAAATTAGAAGTGGGACTTTGAGTATCTTCAAATTGGAGCATTGTAAGGAAAAAATTAATCTTATTAGTTGATGGATAATCAATTTGGTAACGGTTTTTATCTTTTTATGATGTCTAGCTAAAATCCCAATTCTTGGGGTGTGATTATGTGATTATGGGCTGATTTAGCTTATGAGTGTTGCTAATTGTTAGTTTAAATGCTATTTAAAAGTGAGTTCAATCATTAATTGTGGTTTAATTTAAGAATTATAGTTGCAAATGCAGTTCTATGTTTGTGTTCTTGGCTTGCTCAAGAGAGAGGTTTTTAACTAAAATTATTGATTGATGGTTTGTGGGTATTGGGTTGACCTGGGTTCATCTCGAGAGAGTGAATTCTAAACCCAATCCCACACATTCAGCTTGAGATAGTGAATTGATTAAGGTGTGGGATGGTCTTATTTTGCATGCTTATTGATGTTTGAGAAAAATCACTTGATTCGGGGTAAATTGTTCGAGAGAAAATTTACCTCCACTATAACCTAGGCTACTCACTAATATCTAGTTATTTACTAATAGTTGCAATTACTTATTTGTCTATATTAGCTTATAATCGATCACATCCTAAGAACCCGTCTCATTATTGTTAATTCGTACTGTTTGCGACTGTTTGTAGTTGATAATCAACACCAAAACCCCCTATTTGACATTCGTGTTACCCCCTGATTTGTATGATGTCTTTATTCAATAATTTTTATTTCTATGACTGATTTGATCGTGTTCATACTTCCCAATTGAATCTGAAACACGTACCGCTCCCTGTGGGATTTGACCCCAACTCATTTAGTTGGGTTTTATACTGATTAATGACCGTTAACGCTTAGAATTGGATGAAGTGTCTTTGAAATGTTATTAATCAAAATGGCACCACTGCTAGGGAGTTGTGTTGTTTGTAATTCTTTTGGTGAAGTTGAATTTTGTTCTTTTTAGTCATAGTTGAATCTACTTACTTTTAGTTTTGGTTTTTGTGGTGTTGTTTAAAATAGAGGAAATGAGTGTCAACGGAAGCAATGGTAGCCAAGTGGGCCACTAAGATGACATCGGAAATCTCAACAATGCCAATGAACCGAATGTCAATGACCCAAATCTAGTGGGTGGACTTGGTGCCATTCGCTTGCCTCCAAGTGAAGGGAATGTTGTCTTCCACATTACAAGCACCATGTTGCAGGTCTTGCAATTGAAATGGTACTTTGGTGGGTTGGCTCATGAGGATCCCCATGAGCATATAAGAAACTTTGTTGATGTTTGCAGGCCGTTCTCCTTTAAGAACATATCCCAAGAGTCGGTCCGGTTGAGATTGTTCCCATTTTCTCTAATGGGAGAAGCGTGTAAATGGTTGGCTGAGTTGCCAAGAGATTCTATCACTTCGTGGGAAGAGCTTGTCATCGCATTCCAACTGTGATTTTTCCCTCCTTCGAAGATGATGACTCTTCGGGAAAACATCCAAAGCTTCAAGCGTTTGGAGGATGAGCCAATCCATGAGACTTGGCTATGATTTAAGAAGTCGGTGCTGCAATGCTCAACTCATGGATTGCCCAACAACGTTTTGCTGCAGTACTTTTACAGAAGCTTTGATTTGGTGAACAAGGGAGTGGCTGATCAACTTTACTAACGAGGTTTAATGCAACAACCGTATGTGATAGCCACCCGTGAAGATCAGGTCTCCCCTCTCACTTTTAAATTGACAAAGAAACAACTTGATTCTTAGGCTGCATTATATGAGCCTGAGGATGACCAACCTCTGCTATCCTGGAGAGATGATATTCGTTCCAGAGTTTGCCAAGACTGTCTAGGATCCCAGAGGACACCTCCTCCTGCTGCTGATATAGTGCCAGCTCCGGCACAGATGGTTGTTCCAGCGCCACCAGTTCAGGGTTCTTCTCCCCGACTAATAAAAAGATTAAAGGCCTAGGGATTGAAGACAATTCTCGAGGAGAAGGTTGGCTATAGATAGATTAGTGGACATGCATCCTAATGTATGGGACACTCTTCGGTTCCACAAGTTTGAGCAGTTCACCAGGTCCCGAGGCCCCTATATTCCTACATGGGTCCAGAAATTTTACACAGCGTACGATGACCTGGTACCTAAGGGCATGAAAAAGGACAGTGCCTTCAGATCAGTAGAGTCCATCATGGTCTGGGGGACATAGTGAGATGGAGCCGCGATTATATCAATGTTGTATTTGATAGACGGTCAGTTTTTGACCACCCAAATTTGGCTACCACTACAACAACTTTGGATGATCTAAAGGGCTAGCTTGCTCCCCTCATTTTTGACACCACCCCAAGATGGATTGAGGCATGAGCTTTGATTGAGAAGAAGGATTTGAATGTAGCTGCACGGTACTGGATTGGATTCATTAGCAATTCCATTATGCCTTCATATAATGAGTCCATCATGCACCAGGTGACTTGTTTTGGGTCAATGATAGCCTGGGGGAGCATTTGACTTAGGACTCATCATTGAGCAGGAGATGGCCATGAGAGCCAAGCAGCACCAGAAGTCCCTTCCCTTCCCGGTCCTGAATACAGAGTTGTACAGGCATGCTAGAGTTCCTTGTGACGAGAAGAGGGACATAGATGTCACACCCACATCTTCCACACATATCCGGTGCATAGAGGCAGAGTACACTCGAGATGAGGCTGATAGGAAGAGAGCAGCTCCGGTGAATGCATCCTCGGAGGTTGATGTTGATTCTTTACCTGCAGAGGCATCTTTTCCTACTCCGACCTCTGGGCCTTCAGGTACACCGGCTTCCACTTCCTTTTCTCAGGTTCCTGGTTCTTCTACTGCCTCCCAGCCCACCAGGATTACTTAGGCCATTATCCTGAAAATGGGGCTTTTAGCCCATTCGATCAATATGCGGGCTACCCGGCTAGAGGCCGAGGTGCCTCAGATGATAGAGTGAGTCCTCCTAGCTGCATTAACACCCCTTCAGACGTCGATTGATAATGTCACAATGAGAGTTGAGATCTGTGAGAAAGGACAAGGGGTTACTTCAGAGGTGACGACTTTGAAAGCCGAGGTTGCTCTGGCTAATTTTGAGATGCTTCCGGCCACTACCAGAGATGTACTTATGGATGATGTGGCAGCTGATGATTCAGAAGTAGAAACGGATGAGGAGCAACTGGATGCTCAGGAGGCGACCATCTATGGAGACCTACCGGATTTAGAGGAGACAATTGTACAGTTGGTCATCCAGACATCGCTGACACAGATGTCCATGGCAGGCTCTAGTGGAGTGGAGCCAATGTTGCTGTTACACTGGGCACTGATGCCCAGGATTAGAGTGCTACACCAGGCATTGATGCCCCGACAGATGGAGCGACTGTGTAGACAGGACCTTTCTTTACCTCCATCTATATCTTTTTTATTGTTTTGTTGCATTTGAGGACAACTGTATTTTTTGTTTGTGGTGAGGTATTTCTATACCTACCTCTTATGACTATATTTTGTATATATTGGGTTTTTGTGTTTTGAATTGTGTATTGATATTGTTTTGTGGATGTTTGAGCTTATGGCTCCTTGTTTTGAATAGAAATGGTTTTGACCCATCTACAAATTTTGCCACCTCTTGTTGTGTTTGAATGTGGATGTTCTTGTGCAAATTTGAGTATCGTTTATGATCAATACCAATGACTTGAATAGTGCTCTTCATCGAAAAAAATGAAGGTGCGGCTACAATGAGGCCAAATGAAGTTGCATAGACAATATGTGGACTTTTTGCATCTCGTTGTGACTAGCCGGTTATCGAATGGAGTCTCTTGTGATGAACATTGCACACTAGCGAAAGTGTGGATTCTCGTTTGATATTGGTGCCAATGCCTTGTGTGATGAGCTTATCGTGAACCTTGTGTGATGACACCTAGAATTTGTCCCGTTGGTCGGGTTGCCTAAGTGATTCAAGCTTTTGAAATGATCTTAGGCAATAATTTTGGAAGAGTGAAAAAATTTGACAATATACCTCTTTTGTGGCCAACCTTGTGAGATGTGTGAACTTTGTTTGGACCCCTTTGATCCTTATCCTTTTCTTGGAAGGAACTTGAGCAATCGAGACCTCTCTTTATCAATTCACCCATACTCCTCATGAAGTGTGGTTTGTTTGAATAGCCAACTTAGGCCAAAAACCTAAGTTGGGGGTGTGGTGAAAAAAAGAGGGAAATCAAGAAGTGTGAAGAAGTCCCCCTTGATCCGTGGACTTGAAGACGATGGAACCCTTCCATATAAAAAAGAGAAAGAAAAGAAGAAAGTAAAAGAAAAAGAATGAAAAGTTGTGAAATAAAGTTGTGAAAGTTGCAAAAGAAATGGGGTGTCTGGTATTTCATTGGAAGTGAATAATGGGGTGAATTTTGAGCATGAGTGAAAATGCTGAAGAAAAGGAAGGAAAGTGAGGTTCATACCACATTTCATGAGGATAGCAGCCACTGAGCCTAAATGACCATACATTTACACTCAACCCCGTTACAAGCCTTGAAAATACCTTTTTGATCTTGAGTGAGCTGAAACGAATGTTGATTGGAAAATAAGGGCAAACCTATGGGTGAATTCATGGAGTGTTCATCTTTGTGAGTGTGACAGTTGATATGATTCCAGAACTATAAATTGTTGAAGAATTGTGTGTGAATATGGAATCATCTTTGTTGTGAGGGCATTTGAGTACCTTTGTTGAGCTTGAACTTGCATTTGAAGGAAGTATTTTGAACTTGAGTACCTTTGATAAAGGTGAGTCACAACTTGAATCTTTGACTGAACAATTGATACTTGCATGAGTAAGTTGATTCGTGTTGTGTGAATTCATGTTTGAGTCTTTCGTAGCACCGTTTGAGACATTTTTTTTGAATTGCTGAACTTGAGTTTTACTTGAGGACAAGCAAAAGTTTAAGTTGGGGGTGTTGATGAGTCCAAATTTAGGGCTTTGTTTATATAGATTTTGTGTCCTCAAATGCTTAATTTGTGCCAATAACTGATATAAAACCCTTGATTTTTAGGTATATGGATTGAGGAACAAAGTAAGGACACTAACTTGCAAAAAAGGAACAAAACGAGCTGAAAGAATGAAGAAAGGCAAGTCTGGTGATCGCCAAGTTCACTTGGCGAATCGCCGAATGATTATCTGACCACCTAAAGTTCCAGTGTGCCAAGCCTTAAGGGAAGAAACCAAGTCGGTGAGAGAAAGGAGCATTCGGTGAATCACCGAGTAGTTCCGTGATGCAGAGCTAAATGTCCCAAAGTTACAGACCTTGAGGATGTTGAATGCCAAGGCAGAAGGGCGATGGAAGTGACCAAAGGGTGGCTCGTCTAGTGGTTTGGCGTGCCCGACTTACTTCGCCAAATGACTCTTCGCAGCACATTTTTGGCGACTATAAATACATTTTTAAACATTTAGTTTAGTATCAATTACCCTATAGAACTATTTTTTGTGATGTTTTTAGCAGTTTTCTCTTGTTTTTCCTAAGCTTTGGAGAATTGAAGAAATTCACTTTTGAGAAATTGGAAGTGGGTCATTGAGAATCTTCAACTTGGAGCATTGTAAGGACAAAATCACTCTTACCCAGTTGATGGATAATCAATTTGGTAACGGTTTTTACCTTTTTATGATGTCTAGCTAAAACCCCAATTCTTGGTGTGTGGTTATGTAATTATGGGCTGATTTAGCTTATGGGTGTTGCTAATTGTTAGTTTAAATGCTATTTAAAAGTGACTTCAATCATTAATTGTGGTTTAATTTAAGAATCGTAGTTGCAAATGCAGTTCTATGTTTGCGTTCTTGGCTTTCTCGATTGAGAGATATTTAAACTAAAATTATTGATTGATGGTTTGTGGGTATTGGGTTGACCAGGGTTCAACTTGAGAGAGTGAATGGATTAAGGTGTGGACTGACCTTATTTTGCATGTTTGTTGATGTTCGAGAGAAATCACTTGATTTGGGGTAAATTGTTCAAGAGAAAATTTACCTCCATTATAGCCTAGCCTACTCACTAATATCTAGCTATTTACTAATAGTTGCAATTACCCATTTGTCTATATTAGCCTATAATCAATCACATCCCAAGAAGCCATCTCATTATTGTTAATTCATATTATTTTGTGACTGTTTGTAGTTGATAATCAAAACCATAACCCCCCATTTGACAGTCGTGTCACCCCCCTAATTTGAATGATGTCTTTATTTGATAATTTTTATTCCTATGACTGATTTGATGATGATCATACTTCCCAATAGAATCTAAAACATGTATCGCTCCCTATGGGATTCGACCCCAACTCATTTAGTTGGGCTTTATACTGATAAACAACCATTGACGATTAGAATTGGATGAAGTGTCTTTGAAACGTTATTAATCACCCATCTAACTCTTCATGTACTGAAGGGTATGGTCGTTTGAAGTTGATCCAAAACTTAAAGGAAGTTAGGAATGACTTGAATGAACTCTTTGTAGTTCTTCTTCGAATTCAAGGTACTACATCTAGTGACCTTAACACTTAGGAAAATTTTAAATTCCTTGGTAAAAATTACTCACTACGAAGGATGGTTCAAGTCATAGCTCAAAAATTTTCTGGGGTGTTACAATATCTCCCCCTTGGATCATTCGTCCTCGAATGACGGCTGGACTGGGTATGGAATGGGAAACCCTTACTATATTCAAGCTTAGTTCTCTAACAACTCCATGGACTCATACTAACCAACTTCTTAAGAAGTTCTCATTCTCTCATCATCTCTTCCATACCAAATAGAATTTCCCACATTACTACTCGGAACCAACTAAGGGCTCTCAATTGTCTATCTATTAAGCCTCTAATTGACACAGATGGAAGTCGGGACAAGACCCACGACATCCTAACAACTGATACAACTAAAAGTAAAGTGGAACCCTCCAGAAGCAAGGAGGCTCACCATAGCTAACTCGAACTGCATGTGGTATCAACAAAGTGCCTGTTGATGATCCTGAATACCTGTATTTGCATCATGAAAAGATGCAGGCCAAATGGCTCAGTACTTTGAATGTATGAGTATGTACGTGGAATTCTAAAGCATAACATAGGCTTGAGTTTGATTAAATGGAACATACTTACCTCTTCTAAACTCAATAACCTAAACTCGCCTCAAGAATAGGATACTCAACTAAAAGATAAGATATTCAACTCAATTATATAAAAGGATCAACTCAATTATCAGATACTCAACTATACAATAAGGTATTCCACTAAGTGAAATAAGGATCAACTCAATTATCAGATACTCGACTCTGGGTACTCAACTCTGGATACTCAACTTGTATACTGAACTCTGGATACTCAACTCACTACAAAACAACAATACAGATGCAATATATAGAAAGCTTTTAAAACAATAGAAAAAAGTTGAATGTATAAAAGAATACAATAACAACTCAATTTGTATATAATAAATGTAATATAACTCTGTGTATATAAGAATACAAAATATCTCTATGGGAGTTTCTCTAACTGACAACCATCAATATAAGCTATGAGATGATACAACGTCTCACCCACACTGCCAGAACTGTCCTATACACTGCCAGGTATAAGACCTCTCAAGTAAGTGGATCCACTAAGCTATGCTTAAAAGCATTAATGAATCATCTAAAAAGTATGACCTTTTTTACCCATGTTGGCTTCATGGTTTATAGTGTCTTGAGTTATCTGAACTCATCCCCATATCGCTGCTCAATACTACTCCAAAAAATATACTCAGCTCATATGTTTAAAAACATAAATCTTTCTGTGGTTTGAGTTTATTACTCAAAATCTTTCTCTAAAAAGAGATGTTACTCCAACTGCTCAAACCTCTTTTGGAAATTCCTCCTCTTAAATGTGAAAACATTTACCCTTGGTACTAATTAGTCCCATATATCATTTTAAAGAAAATGAACTCAACTCTACTTTTTCTCAAACTAAGTGCTAAAGTCATTGAAACAAGTTTTAAAACAATTTGTAAAAAAAGACTTCTTAAGATAGGGTTGATGCCGAATTATGGACGTAAACGACTCAATTCAAGGTTTTCAATAACCATGCATAGAACTCAATACTTGGAACTCAACAACTCTTCAACTCAAGGAGTCAATAATACTACTCATCTCAAGAATGCTCGACTCAGAGGGTTCATGCAGAATTATGGGCATGAACTACTCAACTAAGGGACTCAATGATACTTTGCATATCAAGACTGCTCGACTCATAGGGTTCATGCGGAATTATGGGCATGAACTACTCAACTCAAGGAATTCATGGGTAACATGCAATAGCTCCCTAATTAGGAATATAATCTCAAGGGGTTAGGAACTCGATAGTCAAGACTTAGAACTTGAAAATAGTACTCCTTACGAAGATACTCAATGTATGGAGTTCATGCGGAATTTATGAGCATGAAAGACTCGACTCAAGGGTCTAAAGAAAATTATGGAACTTATGTGTACGACTCTTCTCATTCTCATACTTACTTCCTCAAAACTTAGTTCAAATCGATAGTTGATATCAAATGATTCACAATTGAACTCAAAAGCTCTCTTGAACTCTAGTCTTAACTATCTCTTGAATGTGAATTATGAATTCAAGAGTTGTGGTTCATGATATGAAGGATCTCGTGATGATAATGGACACTCATGAATATATTCTCTTCATCCTTATACTCACTTCCTCAAGTCTTGAAACCAGTTATTTGAAGTTGTAGAAGACTCCTTAAAAAGACTCGAAGGGACTTTCTTAAAATGTTCAAAAGAACTCTCAAATACATAACTCTTAGCTTTACCATGAATTTGAATTATGAATTCAAGGTTATTTTGTGGTAGTAAAGATATCGTGATGATTAAAAGTGTTTGAGATAGTTAATCATGAAAAAGGGTTGAAAAAATTGTCTAGGGAGCAAGTCTGCGACACGGAGTAAAAAAATTCATTTATGAGGAACAGGTCCGCGACGTGGACCTGGTACTGGTTTTATGCCCGCCTTTCTCTTCCTCGTTTTCTTACCCCAATTCGCCTAAATTCGATCCTTTTTCTCAATTTCTCTTTAGAATCAGATACCCAATACATGTAAACAAGAATCTAATCGAACACAACTCTAAAATTGACACACTTTCCTCAAGAACTAATCAATCTCATCTAAACTTAAGAACGGAAGCCAATTTCAAGAACACAATTCAAGAACACCAAACTTTCAACTTTCTAGAACGATTTTTACTGAAATTAACATAATTGGCATGTGGGTGAACAAACCCAACACTATGGAAGTTTACATACCTCTTAGGGATCAAACCCATGGCAAAAATCTGCAACAAAACTCAAGAACCTCGACGAACGCCTTGATCCTTTCCTAACCCTAGGCGTATATTAGGATTATCAAACTGAACCTAATCGGATTAGACCCCTAAAACCTTACTAAAAACTTATTAAATCTGATTGGGGAAGGAAAAGACCAAAATACCCCTCACTATTTTCAGGTAACTTTCCTTAATTGGTTAACCTGACTTCGAAAGGGCATATCTCACTCATCCGAACTCGAAACTTAGCAAACTATGTGGCGTTGGAAATATAATTCAAACACCTTTCATTTTCTATCTCATGGACCACCTAACCCTTCTTGTACTGAAGGTTATGGTCGTTTAAAGTTAACCCAAAACTTAAAGGAACTTAGGAATGACTTGAATGAACTCTCTTTAGTTCTTCTTGGAACTCAAGGTGCTACATCTAGTGGCCTTAACACTTAATTTTTTTTTTAAATTCCTTGGTAAAAACTTACTCACTACGAAGGATGGTTCAAGTCATAGCTCAAAATTTTTCTTGGGTGTTACATTTAACTTGACATAACTTTTTATTGGATGTAGACAAAAAAGTGGGTCGACACGATTTTCATTAAAGAAAATTTTCCTTCATAATATTTTAATTGAAAATTTCTCTCTGAAATTCAAGGATTTTTTTTACTCAGCAATAAATGATATGCATATTTGTTAAAAATATCTTAATATAACTTGTTATTTCATCCTTTTGATACCACTTATCTTAAAAAAAGATATGCATATTTTTTTTGTATATTTTGTATTATTTTATACATATTTATGCTACAGACCTCTCTCTTCTTCTTCTTCTTGCTTCCGCGTAGTTGTATCTTTTGGTATATTCATCTCTCAAAGTTGGGTTTTGGTTTGCCAACATGAGGTTTATGGTAAGTACAATAATAGTTCAATTTCAGATCATGACATGTAATGAATTAAACTTATGAACTGTTCTTGGTATATTTCATACTACTTATGATATAGTTAACTAACTGTAACACCCCAAAAATTTATAAGTAAATACCCAAACTATTCTTCATTTACGTGTACGATCGTACCAGGTGATTCTTAAATTGTCCATATGTGTAAAGGTAAATTATTTAGTGTGGACATGATTTTGGATATCAGTTAAGGTCACTAGAAACTCCTAGCACAAAGTTGAGTTGAAAGTTTCCTTACCGATTAAGTTTTAATGTAAGATTCTCTGTGTCAACATCAAACGACCATATCTCTTAGAGTATAAAGAGTTACATGGTCATAACCTATCAAATTAAAGGTATTTGAATCTTCTTTCCATCGCCACCAATTTCGCAATAATTCAATGTTTGAGTAAAAAGTTATGACCATTTTAGTAACCTAATATAGTGATGTGACGAATTAGCCGATGGAAAAACATTAAAAAGGGTCATTTTTGTCTTGTTACCTCTAAGAAAACCCTAAACTAATTTCTTGACTAACTAAAGACCCAAAAAAATCAGATTTTAATCTCTTAATCTATCATTCTCTTCTCTCTCAAACGCTAAGGAGAAACCCTAAGGAAAAATCAAAGTAGAAGACTACATTCAAGATTCTTTCAATATTTTTAAAGATTCTGCTTCAAGGTAAGTCTTATTCCAAGAATTCCATTCTTTTCAACTCAAATTCCTCCATACAATTATGAATTACTAATAAAAAACATAATTCTTGGCCAAAGATATTTCAAGAAATTAATTTAAGAATCTCAAGAAAGATTTTCTTTATTTTTCTCCCTCAAGCTAGGGTTTCAAGGCTTCTAATCAAGTTCTTCTTCAAGATTTTTCAAGACCCTTGTTCTTTTAGGTATGTAAGGCTACCATAGTGTTGGAATAGTTCTTCCTCATGCCCTACATCTACTTTCAAATCAGTAAAAGAGAAATCTAGGATTCCACCCCTAGATTGAGTATTCTTAAGATGAGTTGATTTTGAATGCTCAAGTTCATGTTTCTTTTTGAAATTCTATTCCTAATTATTGAATTTCTATATGTTATGCATTAAGATTCTTGAGTTGATTCATTCATGTCTATATTTCGACATGAATCCTATGCGCTGAGTATTCTTGAGATGTGTAGTGTCCTTGAGTTCTTCAGTTCTGAGTACTGAGTTTTCATATTACTATTAAGACCCCTAAGTTGAGTCGTTCATGTCCATAATTCCACATGACCCATATGAATTGAGTTTTAAATTTTGACAAGCATTTTAAAGTCAGCATTTGAGTTTTAAACTGAGTTTTTGAGAAAGTAATGATGAGTTTTGAGAAAGAGTTTTTAAAACATGATTAGTATGACAGTCGAGTATGTCATCAATCTTTAAGCAGTATGGTATCTAGATATACAATCAATGTTTATGCAGTATGACTTCCTGAGTCATCAATGATAATATCACAATATAATTTTGATATATTTTTGAGAATGAGTTTTCAAGTATGGATTGAGTAAGAGTATAACGGAACTAAGTATTCCCAAAGGTATCAGTTTTTCAATTGATAAAATAGAAACTTTGATTTTTAAATAAGTTAAGAGTTCAAAGATATTTCAAGAGCAATTACCCATTTTAAGAGGATAGTTTGAGCAATTATCTCAAACTAGAGGAAAAGTATGTTTTTAAACATTGAGAATGAGTATATATTATTAGGAGTAGTATTGAGCACCAATATGGGAATGAGTTCAGACAACTCACAATCCTCATAAACCATGTATGCCAACATGGGTACAAAATCATACTTTTTTAGATGAGTCCTATGTGCCTTCAAGCAGAGCATTGTGGATCCACTTAGTTGAGGTGTCATAT
>JAJOOP010000854.1:0-34151 GCA_029582705.1 Solanum chacoense
ATCCTGCAAAGTATATATTCCCTCTGTCTCAATTTATGTGACACATTTTGGATTTCAAGAATCAAACAAGTTTATGTTTGACCACAAATTTTTCACATATTTTTTAAATAATTTGAATTGTCAATAATTGTAACTTATAGTACTTTTTACGTAGTTTACAAATATATAAATTTCATTTAAAAAAATTTGAAGATTACATGAACAAATTCTCGATCAAACTTAAATTGCTTGACTCTAAAAAAACGAAATGTATCGTATAAATTGGAATAGAGGGGGTATATTAATAATTTGTACTCTAAAATGTTCTTTCTTCAATTAGTGGGAGATAATTTGTCTATACCGATAAAAAAAAATTCTTATCAAATTATTACACTAAAATTCATAAAAATATAGATTTCTTGTACAAACTATAGCTATATTTGCTGGATTCAATTTTAAATTTGCAGGATTCGAAGTCACGCGATTAGATTCTTAAGAAACGTTATTGTGAGTAACGTTTAGGTGCAGAACGTGACTCGTAGTAACGTATTATAAAACGTTACTCATAGTAACGTTTCTCAACTTAAAGGCGTCAACACATAACTTATTTTAAAAAAATAAAATATACCCTAAAACATTAATGTGTAATACGTTTATACTAGTTTTATAAAAATCTTAAAAAACATATTATTTTGTGGCTTAGTTAGGTCAAAAATTAAATTACGGAAAAAAAAGTACTTTTGATCCATACATATTAAATTATCTGATCAAATCTGAATTACGAGCGACAAATCACGACAATAATCCAAAGCTTGCCTTTACCCTCAACTCTGAACTAAAAGAAAATGTATTTCTCTTTTTAAACACAATTTTATTTTCTCTTTTCTGATTTTTCAAAAAATCATTCGTAAAAAAATAAAAAATTCAAATTATTTCCCTTCATTTTTTTTATTTTTCCAAAAATTCTTATAAAAAAAGCCCTTGAATATTATTTAAGGTTGATTATGCTGAAGTTCTTCTTAAATTAATAATTTATTTCTTGTAAGTTACTTATGAATCTTATAACTTTAAATTAAAGATATGTAAAATGTATCTAAATATCGTTTGACTTTATAATTTAAGCATGTCACATGAAAAAATAAATTAATAGAGCCATTAAAAAGAGAGAAAGACATTTTTTTTAAATAGACGAAAAAGAAATAAACAAATTAAAACTAACTTAATTCACATTGATCTATCTAATCCAAAATATGATTTTAATAAGTTATTTAATACTTTATCCGTTCACTTTTATTTGTCACTTATTTCTAAAATAAATTTTTATTTTTATTTGATATTTTTGATATATCAAGAAAGACAATAATTTTTTTCATGTTATACCCTCAACATTAAATATTTGTTTTCCAAATTATTTTCCAAGATATCATTTAATAGGAATAGTTTGGTCGAGTGTATAAGAATAATGCTAAATAGAGTGTATTAGTAATACTTGCATTAAGAATGCATCTATTAGTTATGTTTGCATTAATTATACATAAATTATTTTAATGCACGGTCTGGTTTGATGCATTAAAAATAGTATGTATTGTATTAAAAAAATTATTTACAAAGACACCCTTCACTTTTTATGGTAGAAAAGATGTAAAAAAGGTTTTGAGGGGATATTGAGTCTTTTATCATATTAATGCATGCATTAAAATCATTGCATTACTAATACCTAGAAATCCATGGTATTAGTTATGCACACCTTAATACAGAGAAAATGACATAAATAGTCCCTTGACTTTAAGAGTAGGTCTAAAATGTCTCTTAACTATACACTTAACAGATTTTATTCTTTAATTATTCAAAAATTTATCAGTTTTGGTCCCTTAACTATACACCTAACAGTTTTAGTTCCTAACTATAAACTCACCAATTTTAGTTCTTTAAGTATTCAAATACTTATCAGATTTGATCTTTGTTCATTTTTTTAGTACAAATAGCTTAGGTTTATATTAACGGAATCTATGCCTCTAGAAATAAATTCTTTAGCAATTTTTTTTGTTGTTTCTTTCTCTCTGCTACTTTTTCTTCAAATTAACCTTATGCGAATAACTTTAACCTCAACGATTTAAAATAAAATTCACGAGGAAAAAAATATAAGTTATAATTTTATTCAATGGAGGATAAAATGAAGCACATTATTGCTACTAAGGACTTGAATATGCTAAACTTTATTATAAAAAGAAAAAAAATCATTACCCGTTAAATTCAAAGGTTGTACTCCAATGACTTCATGGAACGGAATTTGTTTTATTTTTTAGAAATGAAAATTTATAAAATGATAGATTTGCAATTTTTTTTTAAAAAAAAATAGATCAATTTTATTATTCTATTCATTTTATTTTACATAAAGAAATTTGGGTAAATTAAATAAAATCCGCACTGATTAGTATATTCAAGTGCGGATTTAAGTCATTAACAACAACTATATGCTTAATTTTATCCTTCATTGAATAAAATTAAGACTTATATCTTCTTTCCTCATTAATTTTATTCTGAATCGTTGACATTATTGTTCTTTTCATAAGAGTAGTTTGAAGAAAAAAAAGCCTGGAATAGAGAAACAACTTAATTAAAAAAATAGGTTAAAGATTTTATTTTACGAAGATTTCTATTAATATAAACTAGGCTATTTGTATTAAAAAGTGGTGAAAAACCAAACCTGATAAGTTTTTGAATACTTAAAAAGACTAAAATCGGCAAATTTATAGTTAAGGGACTAAAACCGGTAAGTGTCTAGTTAAGGGACCAAAATTGATAAGTTTTTGAATAGTTAAAGGACTAAACCCGTGTGTATAGTTAAGAGATCATTTTACACCTACTCCTATAGTTAAGAGACTATACACAATAAAGTGCATTAGTTATACAGAGGTTCAAAAAGAGTACCAAACAAGGTACTAGTAATACACAAGGCTAATACATGCATTATTTTTTCTAATACACTCTATCAAATGATCTTTAATGTGTATGCAAATTAAAGTGTGACAAATAAAAATGAATAGAGGAGTAATAAATTAAAATTTAATTAAAAAAATTATGAGCTGTTTCAACCTTATTTCACTTGACACTGCTCGCTTATTAAAGCCAAAAACAATGAGCTGGCCTGGCGATATGTACATATGGTGAAGTGAAATATACAATAATCCACCGTGGCAATCAAAGGCGACCTCGACAATAATACACGTCAGAAGTCACTCCGCACCGTTAGATTTCCAATTACATGAATAGCTTCTCTTCTTAGCCTCAAATTCGTCAGGTAGTGAGGCCGCTCCAATATTTGTACAAATCTCCTCATCACTCTCACAACTCACACACATAGCAGGACTACAGTGAAGCCGGCGGCAAAGAAAACCGAGGAAGTGAGAAATGCCTGGGATTAGAGGGCCTTCCGATTATTCGCGAGAGCCCCCTCGCCATCCTTGCCTTAAAATTAACGCCAAGGTTAATCTATAAAATTCTCTTCTTCTTTATTTCTTTGCCACACTGTAACATGTCTGTAATGATCGCTGCAATTAAGTTTTCCGATCATCTGAACCCTCAATTTTTGAGAGTCAATGGTAGTTATTCCGAATCGTATTATATTTTCATCCTTATGGTGGAGTTTCTATTGCGATTTTCTGCTAATTGGTTAAGATTATATGCTGATCGAATCATTACGGGAATTGCCGATTATCTAATTTTTGTGTAGGAACCTTTTAATGCCGAGCCAACTCGTTCAGCTCTGATTTCATCTTATGTCACTCCTGTTGATTTCTTCTACAAGAGAAACCACGGACCCATACCAGTAGTGGATGACATAGAGAGGTTTTATACTTTGGCTTGTTTTTCTAAAATCCTGTTATTTTTTTAAGAGCTTTCTTGCTGAGAGTGCTTGGCCATTCTTCAGGTATTCTGTTTCTCTGAGTGGTCTTATTAAAAATTCTAAAGACTTGTTTATGAAGGATATTTGGTGAGGATACTGCAGATTCCTTTACATCGATACTTCAATTTTCATGTTACTCACTCAAATAATTGATGTATTTTTTTTTTGTTTATAAATAACAGTAAGCTTCCAAAATATACCGTTACTGCCACTTTACAGGTAAATTCTCATGCTCCGACTCCAGAACGTTGTGTAAGTTGCTGGGAGAGAATTATGGACTAGGAAATGATAAATTGAAAAAGAAATTTTTGGGCCATATCTTATAAAATTTTCATGAGGGGAATATGTACTACTGTTGATCGTTCAGTTATTTGCAAAACTAATTTGTTTAGTTCTTCTCTAGTGTGCTGGTAACAGAAGAACTGCTATGAGCAAGAGTCGAACGGTGAAAGGAGTTGGTTGGGATATTGCTGCTTTAGGAAATGGTAAGTTGATTAAACCTGCAGTGCTTTCATCATTTAAATGCTTGGTCTGATATCTAATTCTCATATACTACTGTAGTGAACTTGAGAAATAAACTAGATTGGATGGAGAATTCGCAAGTTCAACATGTTTATGCTAGGAAGTTTCCATTTCCATTCTACATGTGATCATGTATACACACTCTTCTCTAAGTAGCCAAAGACAATTTTTAGATTATGCGCCAAATTTCTGCTAATGCAATTCTATTTAAGTCTAGAACAGTTAGTATTAGCATAATAAAATTAAAGGAACTTTGCTTGGTAAACTTGCTACATTACCATAAACATACAGTAGTTTTTTCTATGTTTTATTCCATCCTTGGATTGACAAGGAGACCACCACCAAGCCCCCTTTGTAGCTCCCCCATTTTACTTTTTAACTTCTTGTGATACAAAACTTGGTAAACGTGATTGCTTTAACTGATTTGTATGGGTTGTACCCTTTTTCTTCTACTTCTGAGAGGTTTCACTTCCTATATATTTACATGTCTCGCTGCTGCTTTCACGATGCTTTATAATTTAATCGACTTCCTAGTTTGTTTGTTTGTTACTCACTTATTTTGGTAAGTTCTCCTTGAAGTATTTAGTGTCTAATGTGAGTATGACTTTACTAAATGTAATTGTAATGTCACGGACCCATGAAATCAATTTTTGAAAGAATCCATTAAAAAGAGTTCAGTTGAAGAACTTTAATCAGGTCCTACACTTCTACTCATGTGCATAACAACTGATGGGTTTGTTTCTTATTAGCACTTAACAAGATTTCATTGAGCTTCCTATTAAATAAAACTTAAGGGGCTTATGTAATACTCCCTCTGTCCTAATTTATGTGGTACCGTTTGACTTGACACGAAGTTTAAAAAAGAAAGAAGTCTTTTGAAATTTGTGGTCTAAAACAAATCTTAGGCAATTGTGTGACTATTTATCAATTCATTAAGGGTAAAAGAGTAATTTTATAGTTATGTTGTTTCTAATTATAGAAAAGTGTCATTCTTTGGGAGTATCAATTTAGAACGAAGATCATGAGTCAGATGCTAAATGTGCCTTGCATTACCTGTTTCAGTATTTCTAGTTGGATGATAAGTTGCAGTTCTCTAAAGTAAAGACTTCTTTTTGTATGTATAGTTAAGTGGTTGTGTGCACCAAATGTAAATAATACTGGATACCTAGTCAACAGAGCTTAAGAATATCCTAGTTTTGTATTCCTTTGAGAGAGTTAGATGATAAGAAAAATATGAGACCTGGGACATTAAATTTAACAACAATTTAACATAGGAGCCAAAACTTGTACTAGAGTAATCCAATTCACTCTACTCCGTTAATGTGTCCTTCTTATGGTCTTCTTTAGAATGATTTTCGGAAAATGTGATATTTTCTGTATCAAAATTTTCTGTTATTATTTCTACTATATACCCCCTGGTACTTGTATAATAAAAGTTCAAATCAACATTTCAAGCTTAATTTAACATAGGTAAAAAAATACACTACCTAATCAAAATATGACACATGAATTGGGACAAATGGAGTAATAAGTTGTGGAACTTGTAATGATTGAGTGAAAGGAGTATAAGAACTTACGTTTTATTCTAATTCATTATCTAGTGATTATGGTAAAGAATTAATTAAACCATTTGCATCTATCTGACAGAAATATATATATATATATATATATATATATATATATAGGATTTAATGTTTCCTAACCACAGATTCACCTCTTTCACTATCTGCACTTGATATGGTTATTTGCTTTGGTAGTAAAAATAATAATGGTTTGGGTCGTGTATTTCTGGTAGAAGGGAAGGTTCCCTTGGAACAATATTTATTCAGTCAAGGGTTCCTTTTCTCTCTCTTTTTTTTTTTAAAATAGGGAAAGGGGGGGAGGGTATGAGGAGAAATTCCAAGAAGATATTGGAACATACATTTGGAAGAGATGATGGAGGCAGGAGTTAATTTTATACTGATGCATCGGTCCCTCCACCAAAAACCACTTTTTCCAGTTGTCTGTGTTAGGAATTATTTTTGAGAAAAATCTGTTTAGTATAAAATGCTTGTTGATGCCTCATTTTAATATAAATAAATAAATATATATTTAACTAGTTACATTGTTGTGCATTTCAGCTGTTTGGGGTGGAGCAAAATTGGCAGATGTTCTTGAATTAGTTGGAATACCTTATTTGACAAGTATCACACAATCTGGAGGAAAACATGTTGAATTTGTGAGCATTGACAAGTGTAAGGTGATTATGTAGGATATCTTATTCATTGATGAAAATGTTGTTTCTTTTTTCTCTTTCCTTCTTTTACTTTTCTTTACTAGAAATATAAACTTTGCTGTAAAACCCCCCTGGCTCAGCAACATTTTTATGATTCTAGGAGGAAAATGGAGGTCCTTATAAGGCATCAATTCCATTGAGTCAGGCTACAAACCCTGAAGCTGATGTTCTGCTGGCTTATGAGATGAATGGAGAGGTAATACAAATCACTGTCTTCTATCTTTATTAAATATGTTTGTTTTCTCAGTTTCATCTTCTATTGTCTAGTAAAATGATGGTATGCTTTACATTCAATGTTGTGTGCAGCTTTGGTCTTGTATCAGTTTGACCTATTTTGCTTATTCAGTTTTCCTAATAATGTAGTTGCTTTAACAACAACAACATGCTCAGTGAAATCCCTCAATGATTCAACTAGTGTTATCTATTATTTAAGTTGGTGTATGTCTTTTTAGCCCATTCCAACATAATATCCAGTTTTTCAACAAAATTTATCAAACAAATAATGCTATAAGAAAAGCTTTAAGCAGCCCACATAGATTGATCTCTTTATAACTTTCCTATTGTACACTTAAAAAGACAAATTTGTTGTGGGTCTGTATTTTCCCTTGTGAAATATTTTATAGTGCAGTTAATAAGTTTCTCTACAATTTGTTCAAAATCAAACCAAAGAATCCTATTTGAAACTGTTGGAGAATTTGTCTTATTTTTTGGGTCTTGATGTGACATGAAGTAACACACTTTGTCACTTGCAAATCCAATATAACAAACTATTCAAATGGTTTGTCCTTCAATTCTAACTTTGTGGAGTTATCTGGTTCATTGAAGGATGAGCATTGTGTTAAATTTGACTGTTTGACTTGAGTTTATAGTCATTTTCAGTGTATCAATCAATTGTAATCTCGTGTATTGAATGCTGTGCCTTATTGTAATATCCAATGACATCGTTGGTTAATTCTGCAATTTTCTGAGTTTATTGCTTCAACTGGGGATGACTTTCTGAATTTATTTCCAATTAAAATTAATGTCATCTATTTGGTTAAGTAGTCCATTAGGCAGCAATCAATGGGAACAAAGAGGGTGATATCTTATTTGACAGAGAATTATACTTCTAATAACATGTTGAGCCTTCTTAATAAAAAGTGGTATTTTGAGCATAAAAACAACATTATTCCCAGTGTAATCCTACAAGCAAAGTGAGGTCTGGGGGTATTTTGAGCATGCTATTCTAGAATTATCTTTGTAATTTTGTTTCTAAGCTCAATATCTTGGTAATGAGAACGCTAGCATTTTGAGTGTCAGCTTGGAAACTTCTGCTTCGGCCCTTCACCCTTGCAATTTCCTTTTAAAACCTGATAAGTTGATTGTTCAACATACTGTACTAACCTTACTGGATTCACGTGTGAAGCCAATTAATAGGGATCATGGCTATCCACTGCGTGTGGTTGTCCCTGGTGTGATAGGTGCCCGTTCAGTTAAGTGGCTTGATTACATCAATATCATTGCCGAAGAATGCCAGGTTGTTATTTATGTATTAACAACTTCAGGATGGTGAAACATTTTCTTTTGAACTTGTTAACACAATATCTGCTGGACAGGGATTCTTTATGCAAAAAGACTACAAGATGTTTCCACCAACAGTGAACTGGGATAACATCAACTGGTCTACTAGGAGACCGCAGATGGACTTCCCTGTTCAGGTAATTGGTTAAATTTCTCCCCATCAGTAGGTGGTTTTCATTGGGGTTCTTTTAGTTTTTTTGTATATAAACTTATCTATCCTGTAAATAGGTAGACTGGGAATTCATGATTACAGTTTTGGGTGGCGTTTGCTTCAAAAATTCGGAAGCTTGTACTCGAAAATCTTTTCAGATTTTTGCAAAACCTTTTCGATTTTTTTGAAGCAAGCATAGCCTCGGTCATTTTATTCGGATACAATAACTTGCTAAATAGTACTTCTATGAACTTTGTGAGTTACTTGTGGATTGCGTTACCCCAATTTTCTAAGTTATGTGGTGTTTTGTACTTATGTGGAACTTCAACTTTGAATATATATATTTTTTTCTGTTTTAACTCACATGTTGTCGAAAGAATACTTAGTTACATTACACACAGAGTTCGTTGAACTTGAGAGAAACACTTAGTTGGAAATGACAGTTGGATTTAAATGGTTGATGCATGTGTTCTAATTTGTTTGATAGAATATTAAAACTGGGTTTTTGATTTGCAATAACACTATGTCAGAACTTCTCTTTTCTTGTATAATAAATAAGGATTGATGTCCCTGAGATATGGTGTTACTAAAGTTCTTTACACGATGGTTCTAGAATGTAGAAAGCCTTGTGATTACTTTTAAGAGTGTCTATTTTCCAGATCTGAGATGGTCCAACTAGCTAACTGTCTGTTGATCAAATGATTGATTGATCTGGCCTGACTTTAGCATTTATATCTGGCTGTTTACCAACATGGCTTTACAACTTCTTCAAATTTGTCTATTGCTGACAGTTACTATTCCCTTTTCTGGTTACAGAGCGCAATATGTTCCCTGGAGGATGTGAGTGTTGTAAAGCATGGAAAGGTCAGTTTTAATATGATAAAACTTTGTTCAAGCATTTCTTGACATTTATCTTATTTTTTTGATGGACACTTTTACATATACTCGTGTAAGTGAAAAGAAATGAGTTTGCATGGTTCAGTTATGCAGCCTTGTTTTGTACTGCTGTATGTAGACAATCATAGTACTTCGTTAGGTTGTTCTAGCGGCCATTATTTGTTTTCAGATAACCATCAAGGGGTACGCAGTATCAGGAGGTGGGCGTGGCATAGAAAGGGTAGATGTGTCTATTGATGGTGGTAAAACTTGGGAGGAAGCCACCAGATACCAGAGAACTGGCGTTCCATATATTGCTGATGATTCAAGCAGTGACAGATGGGCATGGGTCTTTTTTGAAGCTGAGGCAAATATTCCACAGAGTGCGGAAATAGTTGCTAAAGCGGTAAGTTTCTAGTTATCTGTAAAATTTGCGTGTTTTCTTAATTCTAATAGAAAAAAGGTTCAATTGTTAACTTCAACAATTTCTGATGAAATCTATCTTTAGAATGAGATGTTTCCAGGATCAGTTTTAGACTTTAGTTAATATTCTTTTTAGTATTCTAAGGACTGTAGTTATAACGTAATAATGTACAATGGCACATCTAGCAACCCCATAATTTGCTATATGCATTAAGAAGTTGCTTTCTCATGTTATTTTACACTGGAAGACGTCAGTCTGCCGATTTTTTTGCTCCGTTCTCAGTTGATATTCTATGTTCAATAGGTGGATATATCTGCAAATGTCCAACCTGAAAGTATAGATTCTGTCTGGAATCTGAGAGGAATCCTGAACACCTCATGGCATCGGGTTCATGTCCGAGTTGGTCAAGCAAATCTTTAGGCTGTGTTTCATGTGTTGAGCAGATGGCAGTATTCAGCATCACAGGCCATGGTTGTTTGTATCTTCCTAGCTAAAATGAAAAAACATGGTTGTTTGTATCTTCCTAGCTTAAAATGAAGATGACATGGTTGTTTGTATCTTCTTAGCTTAAAATGAAAATAGCATGGTTGTTTGTAACTTCCTAGCTTAAAATGAAAATAAAATGTTTTCTTGATGTTGTCTCAAAATACTAATGGAAATAATAATAATAATAATTTGGAAGTGATTGCATCTTGACAATCAATTGTGCTAGTTTCTTCCCCAGTATCTATTTTTCTATATTCCTTTGTAGTTTGATCTGGATAAGCTCCTAATTATTTGTTGAGTTTTGGGATGACGGAACTACTGATGTGAAAGCAAGAGAGGTTCCAATCACAGCTGGTTAGAATATTAGGAAACTGGTTAGTAGGTTCTGCTTTACTTTGCAATTAATTTGGTATCTTATTATGTCCTCTTCTCCAAAACTTGTTTGGGATCGAGGTGTAGTTGTATTATGTCTTCCTCGCCATCATCGCTGATGATTGTATCTTCTTGCCGCCTCAACCACCATGTGGAACGGTGGATGTCTATTCTTTCGTCACAGGTAGCTTGTTTTTCTTCATTTTGAGCATGTGTTTGTATATTGTAGTTATGAATAGGTTGCGCAATAGAGACACAGAATGAGGTTCAAGATTTGTGTCTGTGTTTGTCTTATTTAACGAAAGTAGATGTAGTGCCCTCCAAAAAGAACGAAAGTGAAGTGGGATGGGATGGGATGAGGAATTTGAGGTGCATTCATACGTATATGTAGACAGGTGGAGAATGATCACATTCGAAAAAGAGGTTCAAAGAAAGGATTGGGGAACGAGAGGCGAACGTCAAAATCAATTTGCATTAGAAAAGTCTACGAGACAAAATAAACAAAGCCCTAAACAAGTCAAATTCTTATAGTAAAACAATTATAACTCTCTGACAAGGAACGAATAAGATCTTATATCCAACTAAATAAAAGATAAGATTCCTCTAATAGTAATATAATACTTTATTGTCAACTGAAAGATTAAAAGGCATTATTGTTAAACAAAGGCCAAACACATATGCAGAGCCTTAAACTTGTCCCTAAATTTCATTTTGACTCTCCAACTCAACCTTTTTCCATTTTAACCCTTCAACTCCAATTTTTATGTTCCATTTTGGGACTTCTAAGTGATGTGGCAGAGAGTGTGCATCACACATTCTCTAAGAGAGTGAAAGACAGAAAAAAAGTATTTTTTTAAAAAATAATAAAAGATTACCCTTCAACTCTATTTTTTTTATGTACCATTTAACACAAAATACTAATTTTAGGATTATTGTGGGTGAACTTTACATGATTTGGGGTGTTGTTGATAGGAGTTTGATTTCTTGTTTCTTTTTGGGTCTATATAAGTTTGTAGTGCAAAATTTAAATTGAAATTATTATAACCAAAGATTTAACCTCCATTGAAGACTTTAAGCTTTGAGAAATAATGGGAGAGATAGTGACTATAAAATGGGAAAGAAGAAGAGACAAAAATAAAATAAAATAGACTAAAGTCACTAAATAAGTCCCTCACGCGTCAATAGTGAGTGTATAACACTCACTTTGCCATATCAGCAGAAAGTGCCAAAATGACACAATGGAACCTGACATGAGGTGTCTAAAATGAATAAAGCCTAGTTAAAGTATCTAAATAAAAATTACTGTCAATTTTAGGGGGTCACCGATGAATTAGACCCTATCTATACTATACACATATAAAAAATAAAACGGTCCGATCTCTGGTTCTGGTTAGAGTGTTACCTATATCCGGCGACTAGCTCGTGGGAAGTCGAAAATGTTAGAAAGTGATGAGAAATATTTTTTGAGTAGTAATAGAAGCGGAAAGATTTGATTCGTAGTTATTGAAAATCTCGACGGCAACAAGATGATGTTAAGTCCGGCATCACTGTTGCACTCGTTTTGTCTTTCTCTATTTCACATGTCTTGAATTCAAGGATAAGTTAATAGCCTCAAAAGTTGTTTGTCAATATCTCCCCAACCGTTGGATTGGAATGATGTGAATCTTATCTTCATTTAATACTTCATCGTTATATACTACTTTTGGCTTAACTCTGTGTGGAAGTGGGGTAGTGATGATGCCATAACAGGCATGCAGTGGGTAGTAGCCTGTATCAATTCATGAGTCATGACAAATGTCAAAGTTGTGGAGCATTAGTCTCTATCCATCAAGTACAAAACCAAATAAATGTCAAAGTTGTGGAGCATAAGTTAATCTCTTAAGTAATGGTATCTCCCTTGGCGATTTGTCAGCTACCAACAAAATAATTACTATTGTACTTCATGACGTGTCAACTCAAAACACCACATTGAGCAACGTAACAAATTGTCACGGATTCAGAATTAGTTGATATTCTCCGTTCAAAATTAACAGCTCAAAAAATATCACCTTTAAGATGAAAGATTAAGATTGGCACTTAGGTAGCGTTTAGCAGTAGATTTCCAAATACTTTTGGCAAATATTATTTGGGTGAAAATTTCACCATGTGTTTGGCCATAGTATTTAGGAAACATATTTCACTTTTTTAGAAAAAATATGATTTATACCCATAAGGTTTAAAAACTATCAAAATTAACCATAAGTTTGTATTACAAATCAATTGGATCTTCGTCGCAACAAATAACAAATAGTGTCCATGACACTGGAGCAATGTGGTAGTTTGAAGTGAGTTCAACAAGCATCATTTCATACATCGTGAAGTAGACAAAACACATGACTTTATTACCATGAGCCGATTCTTCATCATTTTCATCAACAACCATATCATCACTTTCATATTCACTGAATATTTCATCACTACTTTGGTGTTCACGTAAAAATTATGTAATACAACGCAAACAACTACTATAATGGTGTTTTTGTAAAAGATAAAAAAAATTGGTGTAAAATTTGAATTTTTAAAAGATCTCAAATAATGAGATTTGGCTCAAATACTAGTTTTTTCTAGTATTTGGAAATTTCGTTTGTTTGGCAAATTTGTCAAGTAATGACAAATTGTATAGACAAACACTATTTGCCAAAATTTTACTTGGAAAATCTATGGCCAAACGGTCCTTAGTTTTCAATTATATTCTCAATATTAAAGAATATTTATTATTATCTTAATGTGTTTGAATAAAGTTAAAATTGAACAGATAAAATACTACTTATTAATTATGGTTGAGTGTGCGGAATACTTTAGGATTACTTGGTGTGAAGGATTTGAGTTTGAGGGCCGGAATTAGAATATGGTTTTATAAGAGGAGAGTAATGTTGAAATTAGTAGTACTTAATTATTCTATTTTGATTGCCATCCAAACAAAGAAAATCCCTCGACATTCCAGTTTCCCTTCCTTTTAATTCCTTCCCTCCACAAACAAGATAGTATCAATTTGGATAGGTGTTCCAGAAGATGCTATTTCGTTGCCTTGTTCTTTATTAAACTCAGAAATTACAAAGTAAGAAAATGCGGTAATAAAGAAAAGATAAACTATATATTCTCTCTAATCAACTATATATTGACTTCATGAAATTAAAATGCATGATCAGAATACAATTCAATTGAATTCATAGTTTACTAGAGTAGTAAAAACCGCTATCATAATGGACAAATCATATATTCCGAGTCTACAAAATTACAATGCTTTAAAGAAAAGCATACAAGTGAAAACTTGGAACCACCTACTCGACTTTCTAATATTCCAAAAAGACAGATCAATCACAGCTATTGATTTATTTATACACGTGTCAATAAGCATATTATATATAGACCGATCTAGTTTATTACTTATATATGTACGTCCACACTTCTCTTTGTTTAAAATATATTGGAAGACATGGTCATGGTCACCATCTTCACCACATGCCCCTTCTTCATTCTTCCATTCTTTTGTCTAACACTAATTCTATATCTATGGTATGTCATTGTTGAACAATTCCAGCAATTAGGTGCCAGAGGCTTTGAAGGACCGCCAACTTACCCCATCATAGGTTGCCTGATTCCATTTTACAAGAACCGCTATCGTCTCTTAGATTGGTACACTCATCTTCTCTCTCAGTCACCAACAAAAACAATCGTGATAGACAGATTAGGTGCTCGGAGGACCATAGTAACAGCTAATCCACACAATGTAGAGTACATGCTCAAAACCAACTTTGACAATTTTCCTAAAGGCAAGCCGTTCAATGAAATTCTTGGTGATTTTCTTGGAAATGGTATATTCAATGTGGATGGAGATATATGGTACAAACAGCGCAAGATGGTTAGCCATGAGTTCACCGCAAGGTGTTTGAGAGATTACGTTGTGACTGCCCTCAAAGAAGAGGTGGAGAACAAGTTGTTGCCTATGTTAGACTTAATGGAGGCTGAAAATAGAGCTTTTGACTTGCAAGACTTGTTAAGAAGACTTGGATTTGATGTCGTTTGCAAAGTTTCCTTGGGCTTTGATCCATGTTGCCTCAATCATTCTCTTCCATTTTCGCCTCTGCTACATGCCTTTGAAAGGGCTTCACAAATATGTGCTGGTAGAGGGGCTGCTCCTATATCTGCCATATGGAAGGTGAAAAGATGGTTAAATATTGGATCTGAAAGACAGCTGAGACTAGCCATTGATCAAATCCATTCATCAGTCGCTAATATCATCCATGAGAGAAAGATTAAGATCAGAGGAGAAAACCAGCAAGAGATCAGTAAAGATCTTCTTTCAAAACTGATATTGGCAGCAAACTTTGATGAGGAGGAAGTCAGGGACATGGTGATAAGCTTCATTATAGCAGGAAGAGACACAATATCTGCGGCAATGACTTGGTTGTTTTATCTACTTACTCTCCATCCTGAGATAGAAAATGAATTGGTTTCCAAGGAGCTAAGGTATATAGAAGCTGAAACACTAACAAAGCATGAGACATTGAGAGAGATGAAATTCTTGAAAGCTTGCCTCTGTGAGACAATGAGACTCTATCCACCAGTTGCATGGGATTCAAAGCATGCAATTGCTGATGATATTTTGCCAGATGGTACTCGTATCAAAGCTGGCAATAGAGTGACCTACTTCCCCTATGGTATGGGGAGGATGGAAAACTTGTGGGGGAAGGACAGGTTAGAGTTTAAACCAGAGAGATGGATGCAGAATTCAGAAGAAGATGAAGGAGGAGCAGAGCAGGCATCAAATTTGTACAAGTTTCCAGTCTTCCAAGCAGGTCCAAGAGTTTGCCTTGGGAAAGAATTGGCCTTTATTCAAATGAAGTATGTTGTATCTTCAATATTGAAGCGCTTCCAAATCAGACCAGCTTGTTCAGATCCTCCTGTGTTTTTGCCACTCCTAACAGCTCATATGGCTGGTGGTTTTAAGATTTTTGTCCATAAAACTAAAAACATTAATTTAGATGATCCCTAAGTCTCTTCCTTCACATGCTCCAACGAGTTCTCCTTCCAACAGCTGCCACCATTATCTCTAAAGAATTTATTTCATTTTCTACCTTTAATTCCTGAGAATATTTATTGGTTTTACCGATCGATCAATACAGCAGCTACTGGTTCACATCCTCAAGGATGGAGGATTATTTCAACTTTGTTTAAAGGTTTTAATAGCCAAGACAATTCTACCATCCTCTTTTTTATTTATTTATTTCCCCTGTAATCTTTTCTCTACACTTGGACTGGAAACAAGAAGCTTGTGAGAAAAGAATTAACTAGAGAAGAAAGAAATTGAAATCCTTCATTGTGTACCAAGAGAAAGAAATTTGTTTTATAAGATAAAAGTGGTTTGTGGCATATTTCTACTACTCTTCAATCCCTTCTTGAAACATATGTTATCCGAGTAATCAAATAAATAATGGGCATAAAAAGTAGTAAGTTATATTTACATTAAACCGAAAAGTATAGCCGCATGGTAAGACTACAATACCAAAAAGAAGTAAGGTACAGATCTCTAACTTTGGCACCAATCGGAAGGAAAGGAAAAATATTGAATTAAAAGTAGTATAGATATACTAGTCTATAAGGTTTAAGTACCAACTACGTGAGAGTTG
Organism: Solanum chacoense; assembly: GCA_029582705.1. NCBI lineage: Eukaryota > Viridiplantae > Streptophyta > Magnoliopsida > Solanales > Solanaceae > Solanum > Solanum chacoense. The sequence goes on from JAJOOP010000854.1 coordinate 16,222, forward strand.
AAAATCAAACTGATTTCCATTCTACCTAAGTTGTTAAATAAATTTGTTTCTATGCTTTAGAATATACTCTTGTATATTACAGCTTGCATGTGTTTCTTTTTTAATTACTGTATTCTTATCAAGTTGGAAGACACATGCGTTATCTTCACGCTATAAAACTATTTTCAAGATTTACATAGGCAACTAACTATTTGTTATTAAATTGCAACCAAGTCAGATGCCATAAACAATAGTATATATTTTTTGTTGCGTTGGTGCAAGAAGTGCTAAGTAGACGCAATTCTTTATCAACTTATTTAAACTCAATAGAACTTGTTTAATCCAGACCTGCAGCCTGCAGGAGCGCTGACCTTACGAATCTCGAAGCAGATTCCTGACGGGCAGCTAGGAGCATAACTACATATTTATTCATATGTACTGAATTTTACCAATATGATCATTCCACTGAATAGTTTTTTTTTTTTTTTTTAATGAAACTAAAGATTTTCCCACTGAAAATAAAAGTCATTCAATTTTCTTTTATAACTTCAAAGTTACTAAACTATGATTCTTTCACCCTCAAAGTCACTCAACTATTGATATTTTACTTAGAAAGTCTCCCACCAATTTAAATAATTTATTAATTAAATTTTGTTGAAACACAATTTTTATTTTAAATTACTTTTATTAAAAAATAATTAGATGCTCATTTTTAATTATTTTATTAAAATTTATTGAAACACATTTTTGTTTAAAATTGATTTATTAAAAAATAATACGATACTCATTTTAATTATTTTATTAAATTTTATTAAAATATAATCTTATTACGTATTTTCTTCATTGACTTCAATAGCGTAGATCTTGAAGAGAATGTTCCTGACAGGACTCATCTGGGACATACGAGGGACGGAGAACACAATTGAACAAGCACCTCCACCAAAGAGGTCACTAATGCATGTTCAGCTAAGGTTGCAGGTTTATTTAAAAATAAATATTTTTTAATTTGTTGAAATATAATCTTTTTTATATATAAGCATCTTATTATTTTTTTAAAAAACAGTTTAAAACAAAAATTGTGTTCCAACAAAATTTATAAAATAATTAAATGAACATTTTATTATTTATTTAAAAAATTACTTTAAAACAAAAATTGATTTCAATAAAATTTAATGAAAAATCTACTTAATTTGATAGGGTGACTTTTTAAGTGAAATATTAATAATTGATTAATTTTATAAGGTAAAATATTTATAGTTGAGAGACAGAAAGTTGAGCAACTTACTACGGAAAAAATACTCAATTGAGTAACGAGAAAACTTCTCAACTACATTGACTTTATGTGAGGAGAGAACTATTAGGAACTTTTTTTGTTAGAACGATTTCAAGCCAAAATGGCGAACAAAATGGCCATACCACGACCACTATTATTCAAGTGGGAATGCCCCTCATGTTTATAATGAACCAATTTAATATATAAATCTCTGTTCTATTTAAATAAATAATAATAAAATAAAAAAATCTCCACGAGGCATGATGCCCTATTAACTTTTATTGATATCACTTTTATTTATGACTTGTATTTCCTTCTCCAGTCCCTCGACAAAACACACAAGATGCTGCACAAAAAACTCAATTTCCAGTTGGAAGTGATTTTAAACTTGCAACGATTGAAGAGAAATATGTATTGCTCGTGCAAACAATTTTTTTGTTCTTTCCAAAGGATTCCTTCATCATTTTTCTACCTAAAGTAAAAAAAAAAGGTTAAATTTTTTCTCTTTAACAAAGTCCCAGTAGGTTAACAACTATTTTGACAATGATTTAGCTATTGGAAAACAGAAACTGAACAATCGACATCAACTATGCTGCAAAATACCTAAATTGTCTGGCATATGGAAGATTCCTCTTGATCTGGATGGGTCATTTAGGTAGCAGACGAATTTACATATCCCTCGTGTAGCTGAACATGAAATGAGAATCCATGGATCATCTGCCAGCACTCTCGCGAGGAATGTAAAAGTCATGCAACTTACATTATTTTCTCTGGTGTAATCATTCCTCTGGCGCTCTAAAGTGCTAAGCTTCCAAACTGTTTGTTCCAGTCCTCGTATGCACCAAGTTCATTCAAAGACACAGAAGGCCTTACCTCTTGTAATGCACTCTCAAAGTCCTGTGCAAAACAACATATTGAAAATGCTGTGATGAGAAAATTACGGACTAGTATGCAACTGAGTTAGCTCTTTCTTCTGTTTCCATAACAGCATTTAACTTTTGCTGTTTTTGTGTGCCTGCAAATTACCTGAAGAGTTACTGGCCTCATATCCTCCTTCTTTAGCTTTGTAATTTCAATACCGTGCCTTAGAGCTTCCCTCAATGGACCCATGGAAGCATCCTTCACTAAATTCTTCATGTCAGACCCAGAATACCCTGAAAATTTAAGCAAAACATGATAAATAAGAAATTCACAAATAAAAGGAAGAAAGAGAAACGATGGACAAAACTATGGCCTCATCAGATGGGTCTTAATGTTTTTGAATGTTAGCAACATGAGTTGCGAATACCTTCCGTAAATTTGCAAATGGAGACAATATCGTCATCTGAAAGCTTAAACAACCCATCCTTCTCCAATAGACTCTTGGCAATCCAAGCTCGTGCTTCTGTATTCCAAGATATATGGTCAACAATACTGGTCACAGTATTCCATTCCTGATTTTTTAAAATGAGGCTCTAGCTTGCACCTGAGGAAGGAAGTGGAACATAAAGTCTTTTAGTAAGCCGTCTCCTTGCAGCCTCATCAAGCTCTTGGGGCCTGTTTGTTGCACCTGTTTCCATGAATAATACCATCAAATTTTCTTCTGCTAGTAACTAAATTAAATATTTTTCTGTAGTAAAAAGGAAACTGGCAGATTTAAATTTCTCATTTGATTGCCCAGTATACAAACTACACCTCATGGATTCATCCACAACGCACACCTCTTGGGAAAACAAAGAAATTTTTGACTGGCATAGGTTTGTGATTGGAATGTTACGTGGTTTTTAAATGGGAATCTGCTTCTCTCTTAACATGCTGAAGTGTAGAGGGATTTAGAAATCACCTATAAGAAGAATCTGTTCGCTCACATTGTCAAAGCCTTCCATCTCGATCAGAAATTGTGTCTTCAGGCGCCTACTAGATTCATGTTCACCTTCTGACTTACGCTGCAACCATGTAAAGTCTTTTAGAAAGGTCTCTATCCCTACTTGGCAATCAGCTTATGGAGAAGTAAAGTCCAGCCAAAAACTAAAAATAGATTCTCTAATATGCACGTATACATGTATACATGTATGATTGATGTTTACCTTCTAACTTGTACTGCAGCCTTATCAAGTTTTCAACCACAATGTCAGTCAAAAAATTCACAAGTAGAGAACACTGAATTCTCTACTATAAGTCATTTCTTTTTATGTTTTGGGTCGCCCTTTTGTTTCTTTTTCCCCCAATGATTCTAAACTATTTTTTCGAAAATGCCAAAAGTCCCGGATTAGTAGGGAGTCAAAAGTAGGTATAATACCAATTTCAACATCTGCTAGCTGATGAGTTGACAAGAGAAATAAATTCCTCATCACTACATGTTTTTTTTTCCTCATCACTACATGACTCAGACAATTCTGATTAAATCCAACATTTCCATTTGTTAGAAAAGGAAGGAAGGAAGCAATTTGCAAGATATGATCTTTTTCAAATATTGCATCCCATTCAGTATGCAGAAATTATGCACTAAGGAAAAGATTTCTCTTTACACTGAAGTGTCAGAGAGTTACATACCTGAGACAACAGAGAATCTATTTCATCAACGAAAATAACAGCTGGCTGACGACAACTGGCCACTCCAAAAAGTGCCCTCACCAGCTTCTCCCCCTCTCCAATCTAGAATCATGAACTCAAAATCATTTGCCAAGATAGTTCCATCCACCTTTAAATAGATATCTAGAACAAGATAGCTGTAACGCAAGTCTCATGCACTAGATTATAGTAATCCATACATTTCCTTGTCATTTCTTATCAAATTCCCAGGTATGAATTACATGAAATTTTACAGCTAGACCAGTTAAGACTCCAAATGACTTGGGAGATCTCCAGTTTATTGTTTATTCACTGGGTATTTCATATCATAAACCTAGTGGCACACTATAAAATTGTACGCAAGGTAAAATGTTTATGCTGCCTACAAAGAGATTATTGTTCCTGTAAGATTTGAGATACAATAGATGAATTTGTAGCTTAAAAACAGTCCCCATTACCTTATTTATCGTGATGCATATAATAGTTAAATATCTTGCAGGAGGTTGGGGGTTTCATCCTCCTTTTCTTTCAAGAAAAGGGATCAGGTACATTTCAGTTTTCATAGAATAATATACATATACAAACATACAACATACCCACTTGCTTGTCAAAGAGCTGGCAGATATGTAAAAGAAGGTTGCTTTTGCCTCGCCAGCAATAGCTTTCCCTATCATTGTTTTGCCAGTTCCCTAAAACATGAGAGATTTATAAGTTCAAAGAAAACTGCTTTCTTCTAAACCTGTCTTGACCTGGTGGACTAAGAACTTACTGGTGGACCAAACAGAAGAAGACCTCGACCTGGAGATCGGCAGCCTTTGAATATGTCTGGACGTAATAATGGCCAGATGACCATCTCAGTCACACATTTTTTAGCATGTTCCAGGCCAGCAATGTCATTCCACCGCACATTGGGATCCCGGTGCATAATCTCATTGCTGATATGCTCAATAAGTCGAGGCTCTATATTCCTCAATTTCTCAGGAAGCTCACCATCAGGACCAACTAACATTTCCAAACTGAATGGTATATAATATGAAGAATTAGGACAAGCATTTCACATTATGAAACACCTTTTAGATCATCTTGTGATCATCTTTGTAAAATGGACTAAGCTAATATAACTTGAATTAAATAGCACAGTTAGCTCAAAGTAGATCTCTACTGATACAAAACAAGCAAAAAGTCAACTAACCATCTCCTTGTTGAATCATCAAGTGTATCTTCTCCTTTCCCAGAAGTGCGTGAAGTAACATTGCCTACATTATTGCCACTACTACCTCTGATAGGAGGAACAAAATTGCCCCGTATGCCACGGCGTGGAAAACCATAGGACCTGACTCCACAGCCTTTGTTCATCAAGGTGTTATCGTTTTGTGGGGAGATTGAAGCACTTGGTGATCTACTCAACCCTCGCTTATGTCTTGTGTCCATTTCCTACAGCATGAAATGATCAGAATGGACACACATAAAACAAAACAAAATAAGCTTAACAAAACAAAACAAAATAAGCTAAACAAAAGATTTACAAATCTGAGAAGTTTCAAGAACAGCAGTCCTTAATAAACAAAGCAAATTGATACTACAGCTCAGAGTTGTTGCTCAATTTAAAAAACACATTTATCAGATTATATAATTGCTTTCTTGAAATTCAATCAGTCTCTTTTTAAATAACCAGTGCTTCTGTATGGATGCTAAAAGGTATGACATCATTCACCCATGCCAGTTATATGTTTACAGCAATAAATACACTTGCTAACAGTGATGACGTTCATGTTAGGAATCATGGCTGCACGCACATTACACTGCCATTTACACTAGCAATAGGCTGGAAATAATGCACTGATTGAAAAACATTTTAACTTGCAATGGCGTAGCATTCCCTTGGGTTTAAGGAGTTGATCAACTGTCTTCTTCTATCGAAATCTAAGTCCATAAAATTCTCTCCTGTTACACCAACTGTCTTAGTCGTTATTAAAATATACTCTTCTTCCTCTTAATCTAAAATTTGACCTTATATAGCATACAAAGTTTCTGCTAAATAGGAAAAGCTTTTATCGCATTGCATTTAATCATTCCCTCCTTGGGGAAGGGTCCACCTGAGTACTTATGGGTTTTAATTAGGGAATCAAGAACTGTGAACCAGACCATTATGTTTATTGATTGGACTTTCACATAACATTTTGGATTAAGAATAGGGGGAAAAGAATCAATAATGTGAACAAAAATAAGTTGGTTGTCAGCCAAGGAATTCTTCTCTGTGCATTTAAGCAAACAAGTCAGACAGTCTTAATTAGACAAAATAAAAGCCTAAAACATATTGTTTCAGAAAGTTGTAGGTTTGTAGCTATGATAACATATGTAACTCAACATTCAAGAAGCTTCCATGAAAATTGAAAGAGGTACCAGTTTTGCTCTAGCAGTGACAAATCCATTTGGAGAAGCATCAACATCAGCTTCTTCAGTGCACAAGGGGGATGAAATGTTTTCATCTCTAGAGCCACTGCTTTCCCTGTACAACCGTCTTGTTTTGGAACCATTGACACAGGTTCTTTCTTCCTCTCCACCTTTAATGTCCACATGCTTTGAGTGAAACCTATCAACAGGAAGAACCTCTGGGCTACTATCATTTGCAAAGCTTCTATTTTTTATCAAGGAGAAATCTCTTGGACTAGTGTGTGCAGGTGTTTTCAAGGTTCGGCTACCCACATTGGCATGTCTGTTTAATTGATTTCCCTGCAAGATAATACACTTCAAATGACTTCACGTATTCTCAAAACGATCACTCTTTATTCACAAGCAATGGAAAGTAACTTGAATTAAGTTTTTATAGATATAGCGAATTCAAAAGAAAGGGAAAACCAAAGAAAAAACAACAAGCATGTAAATAGGATTCTCAGTGCTGGTGATAGAAAAGAAAAAAGGAAATAAGCAAATTATTAGTCCACACACCTGTTCACCTTTAGCTGTGTCTTCATGTTGCTGACAAAGAGAAAGAAAGTACTTAGACTGCTTAATCTTCTCAATGTCAATATTTTTTCCTTGGGCAAATATGCAGCCTGGATCTCTCCCTGCTTGTTCAAAGGCATGGCTGAAGATATATAGCAAAGATCAGCAACTTCAACATGTAAGAACATATTGGTTCATCGAATTATTTATATTGCTAATATGAGTGACTCGTGAAATGATGAACAAAATGATTCTTACAGGTTCAAAATTGTAAACAAAAAAAAGAAGGAAATACTTGTACTATTCTGTTTGTCTTCGAGCTGTGAGAAAAGAATGAATGATGCAATTGAAGTAATGTATCCTTCTCAGAGGAATAATACTTCACGGAAGTAAAATCACAATATACCTCAATTGACTCTTTATATAGAATGAACCAATTTACTGTTGGTTCGTTTGACCAATGAAAGCTTTTAAAATGAAAGAGAATAAAGAAAAAAAAGGATCACATTATTCTTCATGTTTTCTCCTCAATTTTGCTAAACCATGCTGATATTTTACAAAAAAAATTGCAGGTCTTAACAAAAAAAAATATTAAAAGGAAAAATAGAATCACATCATTCTTCATGTTTTCACATCAATTTTACTAAACCATGCTGATATTTCAAAAGTTTTTCCAAGGCTAGCAGAAAATTCGATTAAAAAGAAAAATAGAATCACATCATTCTTCATGTTTTTGCCTCATTTTACTAAACCATGCTGATATTTCAAAAGTTTTTGCTAGGCTAACAGACATAGATTAACAGGTAAAATAGGTCACATCATTCTTCATGTTTTCTCCTCAATTTTACTAAACCGCGCCGATATTTCAAAACTGTTTACAAGGCTAACAGAAAATTCGATTAAAGTTAGCTCAAAAGAAACAGATAAGGCTGAAGCATCTTTTCTGAAATCTCTGAAATGACACACACTCATGAGGTGAGAACTAAATTGCATCAAAATGCCTTTTGAGAAATCAAAATAGAGCAAAATAATATTTAAAGTCAGAAATTAACCTCCAAATCCACGCTCATTCAGTCTATATTCTCAAAGTAGCTTAGAATGAAGGTAAAAAACTAGTCAATACCATACATATACTACAGTCCGTCCAAACGATTGTCGGAGATACGAAATTCAGATCATCTAGTTTATGGTTAGAATTCAGACATCAATTACTGAACATCTATTTACTAGCATTTAAAGAAATTACAAAAATATAAACCATTAAATAGAAACGAAGTGTACCGATCGGATTCAGTTATGAGGGAGCTTCGAGCAGAATCAAAATTTGACAGAGCTTCACGACGAATAGGACGAATGAAGGCCTCGTCGACGTCTGAATGAGAATGGGAATCGAGGAAGCCGATAAGTCCTAGTCCAAGTACTGTTGCAGAACTGAAATCCTTACTTTTGAGAGCTACGTCTGCTCCAAATAGCATAGAATGGAGCCTCTTGAGATTCGTGTCGACTTCTTTCCTCCATGATACCTCCGATTTTTCGTCCTCCATTTTCTCCGATTTCGAATTCGGTGCCGTATTTTTGCTACTGTCCTCCTTTCCCGCCATTTTCCCTCGTCGTGAATTATTGCCAGGTCCATGTGTATTTTATAAAGATATTTTTAATTGCTGAGACGTCCCTGATGTTTCTCTACATTATTATACACAAGCCTCTTATCTTCTGGGAATTTTAAAAGAAGTCCTACTCTGTTGTATTTTGTCTCTTTCATTTAACATAACTTTTAATTTATTTATAATAAATTGCTATAACTATATCTTAGGTAGGCTATGGTTTGATTTGGTTTTAAATTTTTGATAATTGATATTATTTGATTTGGTTTTGGTTTTACTACAAAATAACCAAATTGAACCGATAAATCAGATATATAAATTTTATAATTATTTATATATTATTCATAAATAAAATATAAATATTTTGTTAAATTTTGACTAACCTAAATATTTAACTTTACAATTATCTCAAGCCCAACACTTAAATTTTAGCCTAACTATTGCAATTCTAAGTGTAAGTCCATCAAAATTCATTACTCCTTCTGTCCCATTTTATGTGGCACTTTTGGATTTTGGTTTTAACTAACAACCGATCTAAACTGAACCACGAACCCCCCTAATTATTACCCTTAGTCGATACTCTCTCCGAACACTTTTACTTGTCTGTTATTTTAAAATATATTTTCATTTTGTCATTTTTGACATATCAAGAAAACACAATTATTTTTTTCATGTTTTACTTTCAACATTAAATACTTATTTTTCAATCAATTTTCAAGGCCTAATACTACTAAACATCATTTAATAGGGATAATTTGGTAAAATACCTATATCAATTATTGTTTTCTTAATGAGTATATCAAGTCACACAGTGACAAATAAAAATGAACAAAGAAAATATTAAATATCTCTAATTGACATCATCATTTATCATCGTCGTTAGCTATTAATATAATTCCACTACTAATCATTCCTCATCGCCATTACCAACCAGGTTAACCCTTGATGTCAACTAGTATACCATAAAATACAATCCATAACTACTATCACCGATCAAACACCATCACAAATTAAAATACACAATCACCATTACTATCAATTGTCATATAAATTACTAAAAATAATTTATTCATATAGTACCAGATAAAATTAGTATTTTATTTAAATTTTATATTTATCATTTTTTAAACATAAACAAATATTTTGTCATAATTTAAAAATAATAATAAAAAATATATTAGTAAAAAATATACTTCAATTTATATACTAAAATATTTGTCGGAAGGATATGCCATAATGGAATAAGGGATATTATTCATACTTACTTGAGGTAAATTTGATTTTAATCTAAATAATATTAGGATATTCTTAAATAATTAGATTTTCATTACGGTAAGTTTATGAGGTAAATGTGATTTCACTATGTTGTCCCTCCAAATTATTTCTCTCCATTTTTTCTTTCTCCTTTTTGGCCTAAATCACCACACCTCTTTTTTCATATTCAGAGAATTAAATCCCAATCTCAAAATTTCAGATCTCTTCTTGGCTCTTCACGGCTATCAGGTAGCTTTCTTCTACTACTTTTCCCTTTGGATGATTTACGTCTAGCTTTCTACAATAGCGTCTTCTGGTTTTGTTGTTGTTTTATGCTGTGGATCGATTATGATCTGTTTGCTTTCAAATGCATCTGTTCGACATTATTACTACCGAGACTTCTGTTTCTCTTCACCATTTTTTTTTTAATGTTTAAAGGGTTTGTTTTCTTATGTTAAACGGGTTATTCTTGTTTGGATTAAAGACAGTGCTTTGAAATGTCCAATTTTCAAGATAGGTATTATAGGGAGAAGTCCTTACCATAAGTAAAGTAATTGAAGTGATAAACAACAAAGACAAGTAACTCATATGATTTAATCACTCCTATCCACGACCCTACAAGGCTTCGTTTGAATATCTTAGGATCAAACTAATTCCAGAAAGCTTAAGTATAAAGACAATGACAGTAAATACAGAAGTACAATGGTGAAGTTTGATTGTCTTGTGAGAGTGCGTAGTTCTTAAATCAATATCCCTTGTTCTGTTGTTTGTTTGAGGTCTTCTATTTATATGGCCGAGGTCTCTTGGAGTCCAAGACCAATTGGAATCTCCGTTGAGAAGAAGTGGGTTGCTAATTGACAATTGCCATGCAGATACGCATCCCAACTAATGCGGGGTGGTTGAGGAGTCCGCGAGACTCTCAACTCTGTCCCCATGACTCAATCAGTGGATCAAATGAGCGTTACCATGGGATGGACGGGTGGAAGTCTACGTCATGGAAGGTCATTCACGCCCACACTCAGATTATAGGAGGTCTGAGAATGGTTGTCTGATCATTAACAACAACAACAGACTTAGTGAGATCCCACAAATGGGGTTTGGGGAGGGTGGGTTTACGCAGACCTTACCCTTACCTTTGTGGGGTAGAGAGATTGTTTTCGAAAAACCTTCGGCTCAAAAAAGTGATTTTCGAAATAGGTTCGAGAAATACAAGAGTGAAGAAGATGTGATGAAAATAACTAATTGAAGAAAAGTAATGACACCAAATGAAAGATAGCCAAAGTAAAAGAAACAACAATAGTAGTAAAAATTGGAGAATGAGATAACAGAAGAGTAGTAATGATAATACGATAAGGAGAAGAGGAATCAAATAAGGTGTTCTAAACTAGATTCATGCTCTCTCCCAGAAGAGAGGGAATTCTCTCTTGCTTACTAACCTTCTGCCTTAATCCTCGACTTCCATGCTCGCTTATTTAGGGTCATGTCCTCGGTGAGCTGAAGATGTGTTATGCCCTGTTTAATCACCCCTCCTCAGTTCAATCGTTCACACGCTCATATTAGGTTGCTCTTACTAGGAGTTGGTCGTTTGGAGACGGTATGTATAAGGAGTCAGAGACATGTTGAACCTCGGATGGAAAAGTGTTGTCCTGGGCGGTGAGTGGTGCACATGCTATTTTTTCCCACTACTGGTACTTTCTTAATGCACTGTATAATTCCTCCATGATCTGCCATTCCTAGTGAAACTGGGGCAAAGAAGTCTCAAGGTTATTTGCCTCAATCAGTTACTAACCGTGAGCGTTAGTTTTTTCTAGAATGTTATATCTTGAGGAGTTGGCTAAGATACTGGTGCAATTACTTAGAATATTATTTTTTTCTTCTTTTAATGCAGCTTCACTTCTTTCCCCTAGAGAAACTGTAACTACCCCTCTGACCCCTTTGGTGCTGAACTTTTGTTTATATACAAGTTGTTACCTATTAAAAAAAATAAAAAAAATTCTTTCCCTTAGCTGAAAAACTGCTTCTGTTGTTCTCACAAACGTTTTTCCTTTATTGACGAACACTTCAGATTTCCAAAAGAAAGTGTGTTTGACTTCCCAAACGCTTGGCCAAAAAAATGAATATTGATAGGGTCTTAGTGCTGTATATTTAATCAATAAAATAATTTAGATATGCGATCTTGAATTTGTTAGACTTTTTAGTTGGTTTGCATATGCTTCTCTAATGAATGTTCAATGATTTTGGTGACTTTATAAAACATTACTTGTTGGATCACCGAATTAGTAACTCCTCGACATTTCCCTCTCCATGACCAATTCAACTTTAATCATAAAATGTGTACTAGTTTTTTACTCAAATCAGAAGTATTAACCCCATAAGATTAATAAAAAGTATAACACCTAAGATATTTTCGTCACATTGCAGCAAATAACCAAATAATCTCTTGCTTCGAAGTTCCATATTCAAATTGCTATACATTTGTAATTTAAAGTATAACCATTCATTCTGAACTCGCTTAGTTATTTTGGATAAGTTGAATGTAACTTATCCAGTACTTGTTGGATCACTGAATTAGCAACTCCTCGACATCTCCCTCTCCATAACTAATGCAACTTTGATCATAAAATGTGTACTAGTTTTCTACTTAAATCAGTAATATTTAACCCCATAAGATTAATAAAAAGTATTTTACACCTAAGATATTTTTGTTACATAGCAGCAAATAACCAATAATCTCTCTGCGAAAAGTTCCATATTCAAATTGCTATACGTTTTCAATTGAAAATATATTAACTATTCATTCTGAACTCGCCTAGTTATTATGGATAAGTTGAATGTCATATATTATACAGACCCATTTTAGTACAATCCCGTGTTTACATATAACAATAATAATAACAACAAAAATTACCCTGACTTGGTTAACTGTATTCCAGGGTGTTTTTGACAAAATCACCTTTTGTTCCTTAAAAAAAAATGGTCTTGTTGACAAAATCACCTGTGTACCATTCAATGTATTTGTGCTGTATGTAGTAAAGCTTGTGCCCTTTCCTGGCGATAAAGAAGTCGGAACACAGTGATTAAACTCTGAAACCCTTTTTTTTCCTTGAAACAGGTAACTTTGTATATTACTACAACAGTACATAGTCAGTACTTGAGCCATATTTACAATAAGATCATTAAACTCTGAAGACCTCCTAGATCATTTCCAGAACATCATCACAAAGCGGGTTTCAGAGAAACTTCTTTTTTTTGTGATTCTATTCTGAATATAGAAATGTTTGATCTGGCTTACTCTTAGATAGCTGTACAGTGTAGATCAGTAGAAAGTTGTTGGTTTGCTCAAGTTGCTATGGTGGAGGTGGCTGGCAACACATCGGTAAACAGTTGTTTCTCTCGTTTTCCAGAAGTTTCCTGCTTTAGTTTGTGCACATTTTCATATCCTTGTGTTTCCTTACATCTGTGAATTTCGGCCAATGCTAATAATGGGCAGAAACCCTTCTTGGATTTGGGATCCTTCGTTGGCGATTTGAATGTTGATGATGAAACTACCAGGTTTAGTTTCATTTCGTGGACTAGATTTGCTAATTTTGCTATAATGCTTGTAAGTTTTCATTCTCGATCCTCTATATATGATGAAATTTAGGACATTCATCTTCTTTCTTTCCAGTGATGATATATCCCTTGAGGGACTCGAGGAAGAGTTACAGGAATGTCAAGCTGATGATGTAAGAAGATTATACATTTATGTCTCTTTCTTTGTAGTAACAGCTGAATCTATTACCGATTAAAGCTGGATATTTGTTACAGTTTACTCCAATTTTTATCCCCTTTGAGAGGATAGGTTTGGGGACACTGATATTGGGTCTGTATTTGCCTTATTTGTATGCAAAGGTTGTTGCAAACATACTTTCTAAAGGTACAACGTTGCGGGAATACACTAAAGGCGTTGAAAATAATTTGCGGCAAGTTGAATTGGATTCTATCCAGGTTTGTTGTAATAATACATTAAACACTGTTTTGTCTGTATTTTTTTTTTTTTGAAATTGGTAACTTTGTTTTGTGTGTATACATAACTTGGGAATTTGAGTTGTTCAGCTGTTCCAGTTTGGAGCGTTTAGGTTTATCATGCATTTTACTTTCTGGATTTTTATTTATTTTTTAATTTTTGAAAGAAATGTAAGATATTTTCATTCAACTTAGTACCCAGTGATTTTTTTGAGTACCCAGTGATTGCTAATAAGAAAAGTCTTTACAAGTACATGGGTTTCCTTGTTTAACTGTGTAATGGATCAATAAATCTGCATCTTCTTGCATGTTCCCTTCCACCATCGTTTATGAGCAGTATTTACCTTTTCCTTTTGCCTTGATAATTTTCTAAAAGAACCTCGCTCTTGTCTCCATATTGAATCCATAAGCATTTGGACCTTAGTCTCTCCAATTAATCTCTTTAGCTTGTCAGCCTTTTCCCCGTGCAATTGTCTTCTCCGTATTTTCTTCTTTGACATACTTCTTTTCTTGGTTTCTTTTTTATTAGATAAACGATTTTATTAATAACAGAAAAATATCCTGTATACAAGCAAGCAGTACACCAAATAGTAGCGAATTTACAACCTAATGTGATTCTCCATGAAAGACACCCTGTCTTCTACATAAATTGGAACCTCACGGCGTGCATAAAAGACACTAGAAAAGAGAGTCCGTTCTTCAAATGTACATCGTCATTCTCTATCCTCTCGAATGCTCTCTTATTTCATTCCATGCTCAGTTTATCTTTCAACGCGTCTAGGTTCGAGAGCCATATTGTCTTATTTCTTCTTTACTCTCCTGTGATTGTTTTCTCCACTTAGTTCCTTCATTTTCCTTGCTAGAATTTGGTCAAGTTTTTCTCAACCTGCACTAAAAATACTCAAGTTGTATGTATAATTCAACTCGGGACACATAAAGGACACTTGTCTTCACTCATTTCTCACGTGCCTCAGAAATTTACAAATGTTTCTTTCTTTGATGTTGGTCTATGATCAGCATTGAACCATTGCCGATTTCGTCGAGCTTCTAAATACCCTTGCACTGTAGTTTACAATTTTCTATTTATCCTTAGTCAATCATCATATTTCTTTTCCTTTGTCAAAAAAAATCATCATATTTCTTTTCAGAAATAGATTTAATAAATCTAGTTGTCACAGCACAAATTCATGTGAAGCCTAATGAACTTGGGTATAATGACAGTACGATACAGTTATTTCATACTTGTGTGCTAGTTTCTTGGGGAGTGTCTTGTAAATTTGGTTATAATGACATTATAATGATATGTGCTCTTTTATCAAATCAATAGGATTACATAAAGGAAAGTGATAATCTTGTCTCACTTCATGATCAAATTCGTGATTGCGACATGATTCTATCACAGATGGAGACTCTTCTCAGTGGATTTCAGGTACTCTCCATCAATATCATGTTAAACTGGATGACAATTTTTTTCCTGCTTAAGAAAATCAGCTATGATTGAGGCTTCTAACTTTGTATGTTCCGGAGATAATATGATTGATAAGTGGTAAAAGTAGGTCGACTTGTCACCGTTAGTAATATTGTGGTTTTATTTTGGGGTAAAATCACTATCAGGATTTCTCTGTCTCTGCCTTTCCTCACCATACAAAGAAGAAAATGGAAGAAATTAAAGAAATACTACATAACATCTTAAAAGTGAACTTGCCTGTATGTTTTGTCATCAAGACTTGATATTCACTGTTTTATCTGCCAGGCAGAGATAGGTTCTATAAGTTCGGATATCAAAATTCTCCAAGAGAAGTCTATGGATATGGGACTGAGGCTTAAGAATCGCAAGGTATTATTGTTAATGGATGGACCTTCCTTTACTGTTTATAGTTTAATATTGGGCTTCCTTTATTTGGTTTCATGTAAGTTACATCTGTAGATTATTTGCTACCTTCTAATTCTGAAGCAATGTTGATACTGACGGCTATTGTTGGAATGTATTTTAATGTTCATATGTGAAATTATCAGTCTCAATGAATTAAGTATACTAACTGTATTTCATATGTGAAGGTTATTATTTGGTCCGAATGTGTGGTATTGGCCATTTTCTTTATCTTATACATTTCTGCTATCTTACTTTTTACATTACTTTCTGTAGAAGACCTTATGAGTAAATCAGTCGTGGATGGTGGGCTCTTTCACTAAAAGTCTGTCTAAATCTCATCCCTCCCTCACACACACAAGTTTTGTCTATATATTTTCTCAAAAGGCTTCAACACCACCAAAGAAACAGGAAAATTTCTTGGTAGATTACCCTTATCCAATTAACAGAATTGTCATCTCTTATTACTTATAGTACATTTTGGTAGTGATCATTGCCACCTGGAGATTCATAGTTTAAAGACAATGAATAGAAGAAAACATATATTCTTTTTGCTGTCGCTGTTGTCATCTTCGTAGGTGTGGCTACTGTTACGTGCTTGGATCAGAGCATGTGTCCTTTCAAATTTGCTGAATACTATTTACCATTTTTATCTGATATCGATTTGATTTCATGAACTTCTGAAAGACTCACCAAATTAGCTGTTCACAGTTATGCAATAATTTACTGGGAATTTCAATTTAATTTCAGTCTTAAGAATAGAACCATCCCTTTATTAGCTTTTTGGTGCAGACTTTCTTTTGTACATGATATGCATGATATCATTTGTCTGATCGGTTCCTTGCACTTTTTGTAAAGCTTCTTCAGCACAACCGTAGTGCTGTAGGCAATTCCAATAAAAGGTTTTAACACTTATCAATAAAATTTTCCAATTTAATCTCGTAGACACTTCACTTCTTTATGTTTTTCATGATGTACCTCTTCTTAGACTTATTAGATGGATGTTAGTGCAAATTGGTTATGCTGTGGGTCCAGTATACTTGATATGACAACCATATGTGAGTCTTGGTGTTTGAGGTAGGAAGATACTTTCCGATGTCAGTAGTGTACTTGCTAAATGGTTATGTTATTTTGCAGGTGGCAGAGTCAAAACTGGCAAAGTTTGTTGAAGATATTATTGTTCCTCCAAGGATGATAGACATAATTGTTGATGAAGAGGTGCTTTTGGCTCCTTGGTTTGTTTGTTCCTCATATTTATTCTTACATTGTATCCTATAGCTATTCCAAGAAGAATAACAATGAGGGAAAATGGCAAATTTGAAGTTCAAGTAGAGGAATAAAGGGGTGAATGGGTTGCCATAGTCTTTCATATGATTTTGAAGACAATGACGTGACATGTTGGGGTGATTGACTGTAGTATCTTGGTTAATTCATATCTTTCAAGTGATTATTGATTTAACTTTTAAGGTTTACATGGCACTGCTAAATAATTTAGTAAATTACAATAGAAAACTCATCTTCTTGGTTGTAGTCTTTGTAGACTGTTAAACACTGGATTTTCTCGCTTCTTTCTTTTTGTCCATCATTTCTCCCTCCTGGCATACGAGTCTACGATAAAACACTGTTCTTTCTGGTAGTTGACTGTTAACGTGGACAAACTTTCTCACTTCTTCTTTTGTTTTTCCCTCCTTTTTTGGTCTTTGCTTTGCTGGTATTACATTACTACATTTGATAATGGGGCTTTGTTTGGAAAGTTTCTTCTAGTTGATCATCAACTCTTCTCAAAAAATAAAAATAATAACCATCAGCTCTTCTGAACCATGGAAAATATAATACATTAGATCTTTTTCTTTCTCTGTATTACATCATTCTTTCAGATGTTTAATCTTCAAAAATTGCATATTTGAAAGCATTGTTCACTAATGGCTTCTAACCTTTCATGCAACATTAAATCAAATGTTTATAGGTTAATGAGGAATACATGAGGACCCTTGAGATTTTGAGTAAAAAACTGAAGTGTGCAGATGCAGATCCCACAGTTAAAACATCAAAAGCTCTGAAAGATGTGCAGCCTGAGCTAGAAAAACTTCGGCAGAAAGCAGTCTCCAAGGTACGTAAATGCCGAGTAGTCTAGTGTATGCCGAGTTTCCAAGGTATGTAATGCGGAGTGCAAGGCTAGTCTCTTTGGGGATATCGAATAAAATTGGTACTGTATGAGAACCGATAAGATTAGCATGTCCCATGCGCAAGGATGTCAGTCAAATCGAGATATGTCTGACTTTTTTTCAATTAAAAAAAAAGGCGTGCTCCCACACCATGCAAAGCGAAGCCCGGTATTTAAGTGGAGAAGGGTAGAGGGGCGGGCCCATTATCCACCGAGTTTAGAAGGCAGTGATTGGTCCAAAGGGCGGGTCACAGACGAATTTCTCGGTTATCAAAAAAAAAAAAA
>JAJOOP010000858.1:0-32337 GCA_029582705.1 Solanum chacoense
AAAACCATACGAATTCATCAATACATGCTTGATATAACACAATTCAATCATTTAAATCAAGTTTGAAAGGACCTATGGTAATTGACGAAAACTCTAACTATATTGGAAATTCCTACCTTTCTGAAATTACAGATTTTGAGGGAACTCTGTGGATGAAAGGAATATGTGGACGAAAACTACCATACCTTACTGTCAAATCCCATAGAAAATGAAATATGTAAGGTTGTTGTTGAACCCTTTCTTAAATCTCCTTGTTCTTCTTCTTCTTTTTCTCTTTTTCTAGAGAGAGAAATATTTGAGTGGAAGAACTTTGGGGATTTATTTTGGGCTTTGGAAATATGACTTGAATGGGTGAGTTTTGGAGTTAAAACAACCTATATAGGGGTCCTAGGCTTAGGAAAAACAACATAGCTTTAGTTTAATTAAAATTGGAAAGACTAATTAACCCCTAACTTACAGGGGTCAACCCCATCTTCACGAGGAGTTCCACTCGCGGTGGTGCCTACCATGAGTCGTGATCACAGAACAATTGCTTGGCCACAACTCCCCTAACCCCTAAAAATCAACTCACTTTCACGAGCCTTACCACGAGCTGTGAAGTGGTTCATGAAGGGGGCTGTTTTGGGCAGTGTTGGGGTAGCTACTACCTAGCCTACCACGAGCCACACCACGAGTCGTGGTGTTGGTCATGGAAGGTGAGGTAGTTTCTATGGAAGAGTGGGCTTCCCTATCCCTCTTCCTTGGCTCGAGCCCTCATACTTATCCCTAATTTAGTCTACTAGATTTCGGGGCGTTACAATTCTCAAGTTCAAGAAGGGAAGTGTTCAAAAGTGGGTTACTCTATCAAAAAGGACAAGGCTTGTAATGTAGTTCCCAATAAAAATGATTAGGCTCAAAGGGGAAAACTGAGGATATATTTAGTGTAAAGTTGGGATTTTTTTGGCTAAGTGGGCTTCAAGAGCATCAAAGAATTCCTAAGATCATTTCTCCAACCAAACTTAATCAAGACCCACACATCAAGACCAGCAGAGGAAGTTTTAGGTGAAAATTGAACAAAAGACATTATTAAAAACCTCACTACACATGGAATGAATTTAAATTAAGATGGTTCAAAATCTTATTTCCTTTTCAAATTACAAGTCGCATCAAACATTTAAATAGATAACGAATCAAAAGTCACCAAAAGAGTTGTGAGATTTGTCACAAAATCATTCACACATGCTCTATTTAAAAAATGGATGGGTATGTTCAATACTTTCCACATGCAACACTATGATCGCAGTACTAACAAAGGCACAACCTCCCAAAACAATGATGATTTTTCCCTTAAGAAAGTCGTCAACCAATCCATCATCGCGAAACCTCATGCATATATTCAGGGTTAGCTACTCTGACTTTGCCACATCCAAGAACAATCGAACACTCACAAGCAATCAATAATTCACCCTTAATAAAGTCATCACACTATCCATAATCGAGCATAGTCAATCAACATCTTATTATCTAAGAAAATACCAAGAAGCTACAAACTACAAAAAGAACAAAGTAACCCAACATAATTTATAAAAAGCCCAAAAAGGACACAAAATCAATAAATAAAAATAAAGCAATCCCGACAAGGGTAAGTTAGATGTAAAACAAATCTAAAATAATTCTGACAAAGGAGTCTCCCCCAACTGAAAATGTAACTGTCTCCTCAGAATACCACAATCAAAAGAGAATACAACAGAATCCCTGCAAAGATCATCACTCATCAGATGATCTATCAGGAGCTGAAAGGACGTCATCATCAACCAAATCACCGGAGCCATAAAATTTCTGGAGTGTACTAATCACTTGTTCAAAAACTCTCTCTTCTTTTTTTCATGTTTCTTCATCTTTTTTGGCTTCTCTTAATTTTTTCCATCTTCTCCTTGAGAATCTATTGATCCTTCCTTAGTGTTGAAAGGGTAGAAGTAACACTACCTAAGGCTAAGGAGTTCTTTCCTGGCCCTGTAGGAAGACTCCAAGTCAATTCTTGAATTTGCAAGTAAATCAGAGTATCCATAACCTACATCTGTCCTGATAAATGGACCTGTGCCAGTGGTCCCCTCCGTAGTAACTCAACTAGAGAAGGGATGAAGTCTAAACCATATGAAGTATTATCCTTAGTGAATGTGTCAAATTTTGGATCTTGCACATCAATATATATCTTCTTCATTACATGCTAGGGACCCTCCTTTTTAATTTGATTGGTAGGGCCTCAGGATTCCTCTTGTTCTCTCTCTCATATGGCCCAACCTCATCTGTCAAGAATTAATAAGTAATAAAAAAAGGATAACATTAACTCTTTGCACCTTCCAATGCAACCTCTTCAGTGTACTACATAATGATTAAGCCAACATTAAGAAGAATTCCCTCGTTAATTACACAAATAAGAAGTGCCCCATCAAGAGACATACTGGTCTCATTTCTTGAAGGAATCACCCTACTAAAAATGATGGAAAGCCAAGTCTTGGATTCAGTTGTGAACTCTGAGGAGTCGATCCAGTAGTTTTTCTCAATTCATTTAGGACTATGACCACCATGCATGTGTGTCACAAACCACTCATTTCATGATTCCCTCGCCTTTGTCATTTTAAAACCATTATCAAATCGGTAAAACCTTAGTAATTGTTGATCCTTTTGGAGTCAAAAGTAACTTGTTTACCTCGAACCGTAATTACCAAGTAACCAGAAAAGTTGGTCTCAACGATAATAGCATTGCACTCTATACCAACTTGTGGTTGGCCTTGTTAGGCTCATCTTCGAAACATATCCATCCGCTGGCCTCCAATTGCCCATAGAAGTTTGGTCTACACTCTTGATGATTTCTTAAGAGAAGACCCCTCTATCTTGTGATATTCTTTGTGAGGAGGCGGTCATGCAACTGGTGGCATCTAGAAAATACAAACTGCTCATGATCATAGATTTCATCTCCAAAAAATTTTGTTTGCACTTATTTCTAAGGTTGGTTGACGTTGTTGTCCATGATTTTGCAAATTTAGTACCTATACAAGATGCAACCGTGTCAAACAGAGACAGAGGTACATACAACAGTGTATTATCAAGCAAATAGGCAAACGAAATGAGTGAAAAAGAAATTGAAAGAGCGGGGGGTTAAACTACTATTTTTAGCAGCTTAACTGCTAGATGACTTATCACATTTGTGCGATTACACATCACGAAAATGATCCTCACCTTTTTAAGTCATTGTGATAGTGGGATAAGACATCTTGATCATAACATTTAAAAAAAAATTCACATCGCAATCCTAGGATTAGGCATCGCAATCACGTGAAATAATTAAAGCCTAGAAAATATTATTTCTTTCGAATTTCATCGAACAAGTGGTGGAGAACCTGTTCTCATGCCATTTTCAATCGACTTTAGGCCTCTAACTCACCCCTTGTTCAGTTAACATTCAAACTAAAACAACAATTAACAATAAAAAGTAACAACACTCAAGATTTCATCACAATTTTCACTAACAATCAATGGGCGAAAGTCAACCCATTTTGAAACAAAACAATTTCAAATGTAATCAACAGTGACAACAAATCATAACTTAAGTGAAGAACAATAAATTCAAAGGGATTTTTTCCAATTGATCAAGGAAAATTTATTTAATATAGGGGGAAGCTTTGTGGACATTTGTGGGAATTACGTAGGTACATAAATGAATTTCAAAATCGGTGACTTTTTAAATTCATGTGATTTATCGCGGTCTGACCCTGCTCCTCGTGATCGCGACAAAACCTGTTTAACCTTTCTCGAAAGCGACACCAGTCAATTGTGATCACGGACCTGAGAATTTAATGATTCTTGATCGCGGCCAGAGGCTCTCACGATCGTGATGAGTTACTTGGTGCCAGACTTGTTGAGGCTACTGATTATTCGGGCGATACCAGGTGCAAAAAGGGTGATCTACCCTATTTCTTAGGAGCACTTCGACATCAAAAATGTGCCAACTTCTATTTTTAAGGTGTTTTCATCCCAAATTTCAATCCAAATAAATATTATGCATTAAAACATTTTTAAAACACTACCACAAACTTTGAAATTATGAGGGTTAGTCAAAAATAAAAATTAAACGTAATCTAGGAATCAAAAACTCAAAATTAAACTATTTTTAATACTGATGGATTACCTACCATCAAATAAACAATTTAACGTCGTGGCGCGACATCGGGTACATCACCTTTTGTGTTTCCACTGTTAGGAAATGAACCTCCTACCCAAGTTTGCATCAAACGTTCATTTCAGATCCTTAGGTAGGGTTGAGATATTCATTAGGCCACTTGAGCTTTGCTTTTCATGATTGTTGGCCCTCAATTGAGAGTCACTCTTGATTCCGTATGAACAAAAGTTGCCATAAATGATCTTTCTGGTTCTTCTGCGAAACTTTAATATCATCATATTTAATTTGACTTCTTATATTAATATTTGTTTGGAGTGGTGGCAATGACACAAAATATCCTCAATGTCCACCACAATCATTTGTTGCTTTCACATTAACCTCAAAAGTTGCAATCTAGAATTCGAGTTGGATTATCTCATAGCACCTAGCTAGATGCAAGTCACGAGACTTTTTTACGCTCTTTTCAACTATTGGATAATGAGTAGCATCTACCTCCTCTATCATTCCAACTATGTTGCAAATAGTTGCAAGTTTAAACTAATAGTTGACCACCTCATTGCACCGACTTAGGTGCATTTTGTGAAGCTTTTCATTTTCTTTGGAGAGTTTGTGTTGGGCCTTTTTACCCCAATTGAGTTTTTCATCCATGACCTTAAGCCTATGGCTTAACACATTTAATTCAAAACATGTCCATGGGTTAGTATATGGCATACCACTCCCAAACAAATGTTCACAAAAAGTCATAGAAACTAAATAAAAGAAAGTAAAGACAATTATTCACAATCTAGATAGGTATAAGTAAACTAGGTGTAGGGTAAACAAACAATGAAGTCCATATTCAAACATTTAGCCAGAAATTCAAAAATATCCTTCTTCAT
The DNA here is from genome assembly GCA_029582705.1 of Solanum chacoense. Taxonomy (NCBI): domain Eukaryota; kingdom Viridiplantae; phylum Streptophyta; class Magnoliopsida; order Solanales; family Solanaceae; genus Solanum; species Solanum chacoense. The sequence continues at coordinate 5,038 of JAJOOP010000858.1, forward strand.
CACATTCCACCAATAGACCTCCCACAAGTCACAGTACATCTTGGTGGCTCTCGCTTCAGATAAGATTCACTCTTTCAAGTCATCAACATTAGGAACACACAAGCGACCTTGATATCGAAGCACACCATCTCCCCCTTGGGAGAAATCCTCAACAAACTTTTTATGCACCACTTCCTTTAACTCTATCAAGATCGGGTCAAGACCTTGATTTGCTTTTACGTTCGACAAAACAGACAATTCTAAACAATTATGAACCATAACACCACCTTTGGTGGAGTCAACAAACCAAACAACCATTCAGGCCAATCCATGAAAAATCATGAACCAACTCCTCCTTATCTTCCTCAACATGTGCAACACTACCCACTGATAGCCAATTAAGAGTATCTACCACAACATACGCTTTGCCGTGGTGGTAGAGACCACTCATGTCATAATCCTTTAGTAACTTAAGCCACCTCCTTTGGTGAAGATTTAGATCATTTTGTTTGAACACATATTGAAAACTTTTGTGGCCGTTTAAGACATCAAAATGGACACCAAATAAATAATTCCTCCAAATCATTAAAGCAAACAGAACCGCTACTAGTTCTAAGTCATGGGTAGGATAGTTCTTTTCATGCATCCTAAGATTCCTTGAAACATAGGAAAATTACCATTTTTATTAAGAACACATCCTAACCCATATCTTAAAGCATCACAATAAACAACAAACCCATCGAATCCTTTTGGTAAAGTCAGCATCGGAGCGGAATGAAAACTCTTCTCACAAGCTTTTGACTATAAGAATTTGACTTTATTTTGGGTCAATGCTGTCAATGTAGAAGCAATTGATGAAAACCATTCCAGAAATCTTCTATAGTAACCATCTAAGCCTAAGAAACTTTTAATGTCCGAAAGGGAAAGAGTTTTAGTGCAACTTTTAACTGCATCCTTCTTCTTATGATCAATCTCAATACCCTTACCAGTGTCACCACCTAAGGGATCCCCCTAGACGTAACAAGGCAAAGGCAACAAGTAAGCAACTTAGCATATCATAACATAAGTAAAGAATAATAAAGATTAAAAACTCATTTAAGTCCAAAAAATTTCATAAAGGAAAGCAGAAGTCTAGACTTGTCTCAATTAGCCATCTATTCCAATACTTGAGTCCGATTATGGTCACAGCTGAAAACAACATAATCTGAAAGTGGTAATACAAGAATGAAACTCAAAATAAATCTCGCGTCCTCAAGTTATGAGGAATCACCACAAGCAAGGAGAATAGTTGAATTCGATCTTGGGTCAAAAGATTACCGCCTTAAGAACCAGACCCTAAACATGGGAAAAATGTAGAGAAATATGTGTCAGTACAAAAATGCACTAAATATGATAGTCACGCATAAAAACCATGAAACATGTTGAAAGGGACATTTTAGTATAAAAGCATGCACTTAACCAAGTTTAAGAATCATCATGAAGATTAGAATAAAAGCATAAATCATAAGCATATTCATAAAAGGAACATACCATAGATACACTCAAAACATACTTGTGCAATGTATGAGTGAGATCCCATAGTCCCATCCATACTAAGTAAAGCTTCTTAAGTGACCATAGTTCATATTTCATATTTTTATTCATTGTAAAGCACTAGTGGGGATTAGCTTTAATTAACATAGACCATGTGACCTATCATGGAATCCGTTGAGCTAACATGGAATCTGGTGTCTACCCCACACCAAAAAGGGGTTGTTCCACTTGCCTAAGGTAAAACCATACTCTTAGCTTAAGTTGATCCACTAGCTAAAGACCTATGTGGGCACATAGTTATGGGATAAGGAGATTGCTACTAGAAACCCGAACTCAAGTATGGTAAAGGTTTCCATCTCATGAGATACATACCTTGGGAACCCGGACTCAACTAAGGTAGATGGAACCAATTGGGAAGCCGGACTCAACTATCGTATAAGCTTCCATCTCATATTCATATCCACTCGGTGCTAAGAATTAATTTCCATAGGTTACATATTTAATTCCTGACTTAAGTTCATATTCATGGAAAAATGTCTTGACACTCAATCCATCATAATTCATACTATAACTCATAGATTCAATTGGTGAGAATAGCCTTTCAACCCTAGAATCATCATATTGTGAGAACACCTCTCACCTTATATCATATTCATACATAAATGTGTGCATAAGAATAATCATCCAACAACAAAACAACTAGATCATAATCATATTCACTTTACTCTCAAAGTGTTCAGAAAGCATATTCGTAAATCTCATAGTCATGCATAATTCTCATATTTTGTCCTTCAAGAATCATAGATCACAATTCATAAACACATCTACAATTACTACATTACACATGGATGATAACATAATTCAAGTAATTCAATTACTACATGCATATATCTATCATATTGTACTTGCATCAATCAATACCCACACTTATAGATCCAAATTGGGAAAATAAGGGAATTCATGAATTCATGGGGAATTCAACATAAAATCATATAAAATCGTCAATATATCCATAATAAAATGTAATCCAATCATTAAAAATGAATTTGAAAGGAATCAATGAGAATGAAGTCAAACCCTAGATTTTGGGATTTGTTACTTTGAAATTGGGCATTTTGAATGGGCTCCAAGGGTGAAGGCTACCCATGGATGAAGAGCTACCATACTTTGGTGAAGAATTCCCATGAAATTGGGAAGAAACCCCTAGCTCTTTGAAACCCTATGCTCCAACCTCCCTCTTCTTCTTCCTTGAGTTCTAGAGAGAGAAATTTTGAGAGAAGATGAACTTTTTGGGATTTGATTTGGGTGTTGTGAACAATGACTTAGTTCGGGAGAATTTGACTTAGTAATGACTTATATAATAACTCTAACCTTACCCAAAACGACTTCACTTTGATTGGACTTAAACATGAAATCCTCAAAATAGCCCTCACTTAAAGTGAGCTGCCAGGGACCATGTGGGTCTCCACGAGCCGTGGTCCCATCCGTGGTCTTGAGGTCGTAGCTAGGCAACTTGTACCATTAGCTCACTCGCCCAAGGCAACTCCATGAAGGGCTCCACGAGTCGTGGTCCCTCTAGTGGACCTTGAGGCAGTGGCTAAGCCACTTTTCTTCAACTTCCTCACAACCCTAACTCCCTTCCATGAGCCTTCCCACGCGTCGTGGTCTTCACCACGAGCCGTGAAGTGGCTGGTGAAGAGGAGCACTCTTGGGTAAACTTTGGAGAGTCCACTGCCTAGCTCTCCACGGATGGCACCGCGAGGCGTGGTGGCAACCATGGGTCATGAAGGCCCTCATGGAGGTATGGCAGTGCCCTGGAAAGCTTGGGCAGCCTTGGCCCTTGCCCCTTTGACATTGTCCTTAGGTCACCTTAATGACTCTAATTCTGACAGTTTTAACACTAGTTTTAGTCTACAAATTTCCGGAGTGTTACATTATCTCACCTTGAGAACATTCGTCCTCGAATCACGATCTAGACACCTTACGGAACTAAAGACTCAAGACTAACAACACATCATGCATGAAGCATCAAAATAATGCGCAATTCAATGGAGGAAACTTCAACCCCATCTAAAACATATTCAACACAATACAAAGAAGTAGGAACTACATCTAACAACCAAATATGCATGAAAATTCAGCATTTCTCATATTCATAGGAGGAGCTACCGTCTCCAACTACAATCATGCTCAACATAATATCATGGAGCCAATATGCAATTACTCTCAAAGGCATACTAAAACATGTTCATCAACTCATCTCATGAAGTCAAATAGGCAAATCACACTAAATGCACAACAACATGAGGCACATAAATCATAAAAACTCATTTTTCTTACTAAATATGAATTTCATCGAGAACATGCATAACATAAGGAAATCATGGAAAAGATCATATAAGACACATGACTCCAAAACACTAGAATTCAAGAGGAGCTAATTACCTCAAGCTTGAATAGGAGTAGAAGGAAAGAGATGATTATATCGGGATTTCATATTGGCCTCGGCCTCCCAAGTAGCACCCTCAACTAAGTGATTTCCCCATAAAACCTTTACGGAAGAAATTTCCTTATTTCTGAATCTCTTGACTTGCCGGTCTAGGATCTCTACCGGAACCTCTTCATATGAGAGACTTTTATCAACTCCCAACCCTTCTAGGGGAATAATGGATGTCGGATCACCAATACACTTCTTAAGCATAGAAAAATGAAATACCATATGAACCAGGGCCAACTCAATTGGCAAATCCAATTCATAGGCAACCTTTCCAATACGTTGCAAAATTTGATATGGGCCTACATACTGGGGACTGTGTTTTCCCTTCTTGCCAAACCGCATCACACCCTTAATGGATGAGATTTTCAAATAGACCCAATCATTAACCTCAAATTGTAGATCCCTCCTTCTCACATCGGCATAAGACTTTTTTCTACATTGAGTCGTTCTCAGCCTCTCGCTAATGAGCTAAACTTTCTTAATAACTTCATAAACTGATTAGGGACCAATAAGGTAAATTTCACCTCAAACCAAGCAACCGGAGACCTACACATACTAGCATACAAGGCTTAAAAGGGATCCATACCGATACTTGAGTGATAACTATTATTGTAGGCAAACTCTTTTAAAGGCAAGTGGTTATGCCAATTACCCTTAAAGTCTATAACACATACCCTCAACATATCTTCTAATGTTTGGATGATACGCTCTACTTGCCCATTGGTTTGGGGATGAAAAGTCAATCTAAGCATAACTTTAGTACGAAGCCCTTTTTGGAATGACTTCCAAAAGTGTGAAGTAAATTGAGTACCCTGATCCAAAATAATAGATAAAGGTACCCCATGAAACTTAACTTCTCACTTATAAATAACATGACATAGTCTTCCACAGAATGTGAAACCTTGACGGGATGAAGTGGACTGATTTTGTCCTCTTATCTATAATGACCCAAATAGAATCATATTGCCTTCAGGTACGAGGCAAACCCACAATAAAATCCATATTCACCTCTTCCCATTTCAAAGTGGGAATTGGCATATCTTGTAATAAATCTCCCAGCCTTTGATTCTCAACCTTAACTTGTTGACAATTAGGACATTTGGCTACAAATCCCGCAATATCTCTTTTCATACCATTCCACCAATAGATTACTCGTAGATACATCTTGGTGGCTCACGGATGAATAGAATACCGAGAAGTATGAGGTTCCTCTAAAATTTGTTCCCTCAAACCATCAACATCCGGAACACATAATCTACTTTGGTACCTAATTACCCCATATCCCCATTGGGAGAAAGCCTCTACGGACTTTTTGAGTACCGACTCTTTCCATTCAATTAATATAGGATCAAGGTCTTGTTTTGACTTCACATCCATCACAAAGGACGATTCGGAATCATTGTGGACCATGACACCACCCTTGCCGGAATACACTAGTTGGAAACCTAGTCGGACCAATGTATGCACCTCATGAGCCAATTCTTTCTTTTCATCCTCTACATGAGCCACACTACTCGTGGACAATCTATTAAGTGCATCCGCTACCACATTAGCTTTTCCAGGGTGGTAAAGGACACTCATGTCATAATCCTTCAAGAGTTCTAACCACCTTCTTTGTCGGATATTCAAGTCCTTTTTACTAAACACATATTCAAGACTCTTGTGATTGGTGAAAACATCCACATAGACCCCGTACAAATAATATCTTCATATTTTAAAGGCAAACACAACTGCCGCTAATTCAAGATCACGAGTCGGATAATTCTTCTCAATGACCTTAAGTTGCCTTGAAGCATAGGCAATCACCTTACCGTTTTGCATGAGCACATATCCCAACCCCACTCTAGAGGAATCACAGTATACAAAAAAACCATGTGTACCCTCTGGTAAGGTTAACACCGGAGTGGAAGTAAGTCTATCCTTCAACTCTTGGAAACTTTTCTCACAAGTCTCTAACCATTCAAAGTTATCTTTATTTTGAGTCAAAGTCGTCAATGAAGAAGCAATGGAGGAAAACCCCTCAACAAACCTCCTATAGTAACCAGCCAAACCCAAAAATCTTATAATATCAGAAGGAGTTAGACGTCTAGGACAACTCTTGACCGCATATGTCTAATTAGGATCTACCCCAATACCCTTCCTTCACACAATATGACCATGGAAAGCTACGGACCTCAACCAAAATTCACACTTGCTAAACTTTTCAAAAAGTTACATGTTCATTCTCACTAATTGAATAGATCAAGATATCATCAATAAACACTATCAAAACCATGCCAAGATATTGTCGGAACACTATATTTATTAGGTCTATGAACGCCGCCGGAGCATTAGTCAAACCAAAGGACGTAACCATAAATTCATAGTGACCATACATGGTACTAAAGGTCGTCTTGGGAACATCCACCCCCCTCATTCTCAATTGGTGATAATCCACACAAAGGTCAATTTTGGAGAAATATCTAGCGACTTGATGTTGATCAAATAAATCATCAATTCTTGGAATGGGATATTTATTCTTGATGGTCACTTTGTTTAATTGACGATAATCAATGCACATTCTAAGAGACCCAACCCTCTTTCTAACAAACAACACCAGAGCACCTCATCAAGAGATACTCGGTCGGATGAAGCCCTTATCTAATAAATCCTTTAGTTGCTCTTTCAATTCTTTCAACTCGGCTATAGGCATTCTACAAGGAGAAATGTAGATAGGTCGCGTAGTCGGTAAAAAGTCTATACCAAAATTTATTTCTTGCTCGGGAGGAATACAGAGAAAATCATTGGGGAAAACATCCGGGAACTCATTCACTACCGGAACTGACTCTAGAGAAAGGGTTTCGGATTTAACATCCTTCACCCTTACAAGATGGAAAATGCACCCTGTTTTATATCATTTTCCTAGGTTTAAGGTAAGAAACAAATTGACCTCTAGGGATAGAATTTCCCCCCTTCCATTCTAAAATAGGTTCATTTGGAAATTGGAATTTCTCCACCCGAGTCCTATAATCTATAGAGGCATAACATGCATGCACCCAATCCTTACCCAAAATCACATCAAAGTCTAACATGTCTAACTCCACTAAATCCATCAAAGTAATTCTATGAGGCAAAGAAATGGGACAACTTCTATAGACTCTTTTAGCCACAATCATGTTACCAACCGGGTAGAAATCAAATAAGTTTCTACTAACACTTCTAGGAGTATTTCAAACCTCATAGCCACAAACAGTGTCACAAAGGACAAAGTGGCACCAGCATCTAACAAGGCATATACATCAATCGAAAAGACTTTTAATATACCGGCCACAACATCCGGGGATCTCTCTTGGTCTCCTCGAGATTAAAGAGCATATAAGGGTTTTGCTTTTGAGCACTGGCATTAGAACCGCTTGAAGGAGCTTGTTTATCTTCCCTTCCCTTATCCGTGAGCTTTGGACAATATCTCATATTGTGGCCAACCTTCCCACAACTAAAACACCGATCGGTACCAATAAGACACTTGCCATCATGTTTTTTACCACATTTTGGAAAATTAGGCCTAGTAACATAAGAACCACCACTATTACCTCCTTGAGGTTTAGGGTTAGAATCCCTATCCTTGTTGACCCTTGGAGGATCACTGGAATAGCTTTTGTTGGAGAACCTTTGTTGAACCTTAGTCAACCTTGTCCATCGGGCCTAGCATTGGAGAAGTTCCCATCACTAGTTCTAGCCCTTTTTACCTCTCTATTCCTTGTCTTGTGTTTTGAATTCTCAATTTTTTGAGCATATAACATGAGTGTTTAGATATCCATGTAATGATAGAGCATTACCGTACGACATTCTTCTTGAACATAGTTGGACACACCCATCAAAAACCTACTCATCTCATCCCTCGAATCAGCTAGCATAGATGGAGCATACTCGGATAGTTGGGTAAATTTCAAGGCATACTCCTTGATACTCATGCTACCTTGCCTAAGGTTTTATGAATTCCTCCACCTTAGCTTCCCTCAACTCTCGGGGAAAGAATCTATCAAGGAATGTTGATTTGAACACCTCTCACTCAATGGGACCTGCTCTTACCTGCCTATTTCTCTTCCATTGAATATACCAAACTTGAGCCACATCCTTTAATTGGTAGGTGGCTCACTCCTCCTTCTTTTTTGGAGACACTTCTATAATGTAAAGCACATTATAAACCTCATCGATAAATCTTTGGGGATCCGCTTCCAATTTAAAGCCAGGGAATTCGGAAGGGTTCATTCTAGCAAAATCCCTAACCTTAGAAGCAGCCAAATTTGCATTAGGATTCACTGGATCTAACACATCTCTATTGGCTTGAGCCGCCAAATGTCGGGCCAATATTTGAAAAGTTGACCTAACCTCCTTAATTGACATAGACGAAGGATCAATTGGAGGTTGAGGAGCTTCTTGGTATACATTCTCCTCTTCAGTCCTTCTAGTATTAGCCCTTCGTGTATTCATTTCTTGAAGACACAAGAGAAGGATTAGGAGAGGGACTTTATAAAGTCAAACTCTAAGGCACGACTTAAGAGTAATGAAAGAAGTGAAATTTCCTAAACATCTTATAACCTCTCATTCATAAGTGTGGTGCACTTCACACCCATGGACAAGACTCTACTAGTGTGGCTTATGAGACATCATCCTAGAATCATTCTAAACATTGTGCTCTGATTACACAGTTTGTCACGACCCAAAGGTACCCCTTAGATGTAACAAGGCACGTGGAACCCCAAAAGGCATTATTTAAGCCACTTAGCATATCATAACATAAGTAAAGAGCAATAAAGAGTAAAATGCTTTTAAGTCCAAAAATTTTCATAAAGGAAAGCGGAAGTCTAGACTTGTCTCAATTAGCCATTCATTACAACACTTGAGTCCAATTAGGGTCGCACAGCCCAAAACAACATAATCCGAAAGTCTCAATACAAGAATGAAACTCAAAGTAATTTTTATGTCCTTGAATCATGAGGACTCACCAAAAGCAAGGAGATTAGTCGAATCCAAGCTTGTGTCAAATGATGACCGCCTTCACAACTGCACCCTACACTTGGTAAAATGTAGAGAAATATGGGTTAGTACAAAAATGCACTAAGTATGATTGCCATGCATAAAAACCTTGAAACATGCTTCAAACGACATTTTAGTTGAAAATCATGCACTTTACAAAGTTTAAGAATTATCACGAAGATTAGTGTAAAACCAAAAATCTTAAGCTATTTCAACTTATAGAACATCACATGATAAAAGGAACATACCATAGATACCCTCAAACCATATTTATGCAATGCATGAGTGAGATCCCAGAATCCCATCCATGATAAGTAAAGCTTATTAAGTGACCATAGTTCATATTTCATATTCTTATTCATATTAATGCATTAGTGTGAATTAGCTTTAACCGACATACACCATGTGAGCTAACATGGAATCTGGTGTCTACCCCACATCAAAAAAGGGTTGTTCTACTTGCTTAAGGTAGAACCATCCTCTTAGCTTAGGTGGATACACTAGCTAAAGACCTATGTGCGCACACACTTATTGGATAAGGAGATTGCTAATGGAAACCCAGACTCAACTATGGTATAAGATTTCCATCTCATCAGATACATACCTTGGGAACCCAGACTCAACTAAGGTAGAAGGAACCTATTGGGAAGTCGGGCTCAACAATCATATAACTTCCCTCTCATAGTCATATCCCATCGATGCTAAGCATTAATTCCCATAGGTTACATACTTAAGTCTTGAATTAAGTTCATATTCATGGAAGAAAGTCTTGACACTCAATCCATCATAATTCATACTATAGTTCATAGATTCAATGGGTTAGAATAGTCTTTCACCCTAGAATCATCATATTGTGAGAACACCTCTCACCTCATACCATATTCATACATAAATGTGTACATAAGGATAATAATCCAACAATACAACAACTAGATCATAATCAGATTTGCTTTACCCTCAAAGTGTTCATAAAGCATATTCATAAATCTCATAGTCATGCATAATTATCATATTTTGTCCTTCAAGGACCATAGATCACAATTCATCAACACATCTAGAATTACTACATTCGACATGGATGATAAAATAATTCAAGTAATTCAATTACTAGATGCATAATTCTATGATATTCTACTTACATCAATCAATACCCACACTTTTAGATCCAAATTGGGAAAATAGGGGACTTAATGGATTCTTGGGGAATTCAACATAAAACCATATAAAATAATCAATATATCCATAATAAAACATAATCCAATCATTAAAAATGAATCCCTACGAAATTGAGAAGAAAGCCCTAGGTCTTTGAAGCCGTACGCTCCAACCTCCTTCTTTTTCTTCCTTGAGTTCTAGAGAGAGAAATTTTGAGAGAAGATGAAATTTTTGGGAATTGATTTGAGTGTTGTGAAAAATGACTTAGTTTGGGTGAATTTGACGTTAAAATGAATTATATAATGACTCTAAACTTACTCAAAATTACTCCACTTCAATTGGACTTAAACATGAAATCCCCAAAATAGCCCTCACTTAAAGTGAGCTACAGGGGACCACGTGGGGCTCCACCAGCCGTGGTCTTGACCACAAGCGGTAGTCCTATCTGTGGTCTTGAGGGAGTAACTAGACAGCTTGTGCCTTTAGCTCACACGCCCAAGGCAACTCCACAAAGGGCTCTACAAGCCGTGATCAAGGCCACGAGTCGTGGTCCTTCTCGTGGACCTTGAGGCAGTGGCTAAGCCACTTTTCTTCAACTCTCTTACACCCCTAACTTCCTTCCACGAGCCTTCCTACGCGTCCTGGTCTTCACCACAAGCCGTGAAGTGGCTCGTCAAGAGGAGCACTCTTTGGCAGTGTTTGGGAAGGCAACTGCATAGCCTTCCATGGGTGGCACCACGAGGCGTGCTGACAACTGAGGTTCGTGAAGGTCCTCGTGGAGGTGGGGCAGTGCCCTAGCAAGGTTTGGGCAGACTTGGCCCTTACCCCTTCGCCATTGGCCTTAGGTCACCTCCATGACTCTAATTCTCACACGTTTAGTTCTAGTTTTAGTATACAAATTTCCGGAGTGTTACAGCAGGAGAACATTCAACCAAAAGAACCCACAGATCTTAACCAAAATTCGCACTTACTAAACTTTTCAAAGAGTTGTTGGTCCTTGAATACTTGAAACAAAATTCTCCAATGATTGGTATGCTCATCCTCACTCCTTGAATAAATGAAGATATCATCAATAAAAATGATCACGAATATATAAAGGTATTGTCCAAACACAGTTTATTAAATTGATAAATGCAGCCAGAGCATTAGTCAACCCATATGACGTAACCAAAACCTCGTAGATACCATACCGACTTTAGAAATCCGTATTCGGAATGTCATCTTCCTTCACCCTCAATTGGTGATAACCCGACCGTAGGTCAATCTTAGAAAAGTAACTTGCTCCTTGTAGTTTGTCAAATAAATCATAATCCTTACAAGAGGGTACTTGTTCTTAATAATGGCTTTGTTCAACTGATGCTAATCAATGAACGTACGAAATAAACCATCCTTCTTTTGAACAAACAAAAATGGAGCACCCTATGGAGAGATACTCGGTCGGATTAAAACCTTACCCAACAAGTCTTTCAATTCCATAATATCTGTTGGAGCGATTCGATAAGGAGGAATAGAAATATGTTGCGTATCTGGGAGAAGGTCAATACTAAAGTATATTTCCCTTTTGGGAGGAACCCAGGTAGATCCTCGGGAAACACTTTGTGAAACTCATTAATAGTAGTGACAAACTAAAGAGTAGGAATTTCGGAATTTGTATCCCTAACCCGAACAAGATGGTATATGCAATCCTTAGAATTCATCTTTCTAGCTTTAAGACAAGAAACAAACTGACCCAAACTCATAAAATTTACCCTTTTCCACTCTAGGATAGGGTTATTTCGGAACTAAAACTTGACCACTCGAGTTCTACAATAACTTGAAGCAAAACAAGATGCAGCCAATCAATACCAAAAATAACATAAAAATCTAACATATCCAGGTCTAAAATATCAACATAAGTGATTCTATCAGACAAGGAGACAATATAATTTTAATAGACTCTCTTTTCCACAGCAGATGCACCAATAAGAGTAGAGACAGAAAAAAGGAACTAACAACATATCTGGAAAGATGTCAAACCTCATAGCCACATATGGCGTCACAAAAAACAAGGTAGCACCAGCATTACGCAAGGCATAAGAATCAAGACAAAAGACTTTCAACATACTAGTAAATACACTGACAAAATCCTCTTTCTCAAGACGAGTTTGAAGTGGATAAAATATGTTTTTCTTCTGACGTCCACTCAACCTGATGGAGGGTAAGGTTTAACCCTTTGACAATTATTGTCATGACCCAGGGGTACCCCCCCTAGACGTAATACGGCATACTCGACCCCGAAGGGGTCTAATACAAGCCCTTAGCATCATCATAATGTACGATCATAGAAAAGTAGGGAAAATTTGAAACTTTCTTTAAAGCATTCAATCGAAAAAATTTCATAAAAGCGGAAGTCTTCACTAAAACCTCTGTCTCAAATCATCTATGAATAACATGAATAAACGTCTAGGGACGCAGCCCAGAATAAGTCCAAAACATAGGAAATGACATAAAAGGAAAATAGTGGGTTTGTCCTCGAAGATATGAGGACTCACTAATTCTTCAAGTCTTCAAACGCCGTAGAAACCTAGCCTCCAAAGCAATTCAATCTCCAACACCCTACATTTGATTAGAATGTAGGCAATATGCGTTAGTACAAATGTACCAAGTATGAAAGCTAACATACCAACGTAAAACATCTTAAAATGGTTACTCAACATAAGACATAAACATAAGCGATAACAACATATTCATAACATAAAATCCAACATAAGCATCATATCATCACAAGTCAACATCAAATGAACATAGCTTCATACTTCAACCATTAGTCGTTCATATTCAAGAGAACTACTTCACATGCCACCTCCAAGCATACTTGTGCAAGGAAAATATAACATCCCATAATACAATCCAAGATAAGTACATCTCTTTGGTCATTCTTGGTCGTAGTTCATCCTCATAGTCAAGACCTAGGTTTTCATATCATACAACACTATACCCCTAAGTAACCTCAAGACACACTTGTGCAATGCATGTGGGGCATCCCATAATACCACACACACTAAGCATATCTTGAAGTCACCCTATTCATATTTATCATTTCTTGGTGTCACTATTGACCTACTTTATATTGACAAGGAACTATCATCTTACGTCAATCATGTCATCGAAGGCAACTATAGCAACAATCAAAGCTAGGCATACGTCACATAAAATAACAATTCATAAGTAGCTTCAAGTCATGCTTGTGCCATGTATGAGTGGCATCCCATACTACCACTCACACTAAGTACTCATTTAGGCTAGCTTACCGATGCTTACTATTCATTATTCTAGACTATCAAGAACAACATACTATTAAGCTAGACCTAACTACCATGGAAAACACCCTATCATGCAATCCAAGCTAACCTTGGAAGGATACAACTATACCAACCTAGCTACCATTCAACCATTCAATAGGATGCAAGCTATCCTTAGGGGAGTATGAATCCTCAACCCTAAGCTATCCTTAGAAGAGTATGGTGTGTCAATCCCAAGCTACCATGAAATGGTCTTAGCCTAACCAAGTCAAGCTACGATGAAGTGCATTCTAGCAATGGTAGTTCAAACTATCCATAGGAGAGTATAGATCCTCAATTCTAGGCTACCATGCCTATACTAATGCAAGCTACCATGAAAAGCATCCTACCAAAGCTAATTCAAGCTAACCTCAGGAGAGCGTAATTCCTCAATCCCAAGCTACCATGAGATCTACCATCCCAAGCTACCATGAGATTTACCATCCCAAGCTACCATGAGATTTACCTTCCCAAACTACCATGAGATTTATCATCCCAAACTACCTAAATCAACTATACATGAAGGAATCATAAGGCTCAACTTCAGGCTATTATATTCTAATAAGCATGATTCATTTTATGTGATTAGCCTTTCAATCTAGGACCATTCTATGTGAGAATACCCTTCACATTCTACATACTTGAATTCGTATAGGTCTAGGTAGGTCATGTGGATAAAAGCTTTCCACCATAAATCTATCTATGTTATGTACAAATTCTATGCAAGATATCTCATCATATTAGACTTAATCTTTAAGCCCTAGTGACCAACATTATCACTTCAAGCCCTACATGCAAGCTTTACTCCACAATCATCATACTAGTCTAAATCACAAGACACATTAGTCTTAAGCCTTAGTCATAGGTAATTCTAAACATAATTTATCAAAAGTCCAAATTCTTAATCATTTCAATTCATATTCTATCATACATGCATAAGCCTAGTTCAATTCATGATTTCATATTCCCATGTATGGATAAGTTCCATACATGGTAATGACTCAATAGAATCTATCAAGAACCATCAATTTTCTCATCTGACAGCATAAACCCAAATATTTTGAAAATTAGGGTTAAGCAAGGAATTCATATAAAATCTTCATAATATCATGAATCAACACTAAAATAACCATATATGAGTAGTATCTAACCGTATGGAATCATACCCACCTACAATCCATACATTGGAAGTAACCCTAGCTTGATTGGGTTTCCTCTTCACAAATTGGGGGAAATTCTAGGGGACTCCATGAGTGGAAAAACCCATTGATTGAAAGCTAAACATACCTTAAATCAAATCCCTAACACAAGCTCTCAATAATGGACTTTGTTCTTGACCCAAGTTCCAAGCTATATCTTCTTCTTCAATGGAGGTTCTTCTAAGAGAGAGAAATATTCTATGGAGAGGATGAAAATGGGTTTTCTTTTGATTCTAGGTTGAATGAATTAAATGAGGAAAACTTAGGTCTAATAAGCTTATATAGTTTCTAGGAAAGGAATAGAATAATGTAGGGTCAACTTTGGTAAAGACTAAGGACCCTAAACATTTTTAACTTAAAAAATACTCGGCATCACGTCTTACCTCGCCTTTTGCATACCCATGGCTCGCCAAGGGCACTAGGCTACTCGCCAAGTCGACCCTTGGGTCGCCCAAATTTCCAGCAAGCTCGATAATGGGGCAGTTTACTAGGCGATCTTGGGTGCCAATGGGCGATTCGCCAAGTAGGTTGGCGAGCTAGGAGTTAGCTCACCCTTTGGTCCAGTACCTAGACCAATGGGGCAGTTCACTAGGCGATCACAAGAACCCAAGGGCGACTCGCCCAACCCTTTGGGTGATCTAGTACTCCCATCTCCAAACAGCCCTCAAAGGATAAGGTTTCTTACACTCTAAATTGATAGCTTTGGCCCTTGCAACCCTATACCATGTCATAGATATTCTTCTAGACTACGGGGTCTATCACGTGTCTTGATGTTTAACTACTAAGATTCTCATCTGAAGTACGGAAAGTCTCATCTACGGCTCTATTTCACATACGTCAAACCTTAGAACTGTAGCTTGTGGCTCTAATTTGGTCTGCTAGTTTCCGGGGTGTTACAATATCTCCCCCTTGGGAACATTTGTCCTTGAATGACCCTTCTAAACATTTCTTAAAGGAAATGACTCTAGACTAGCAGCCCAAAATGCATGCACTACATCTAAATGCACACAACAAAGGAGGAAAACTTCAACTCCAAGGTAAGCATAATCAATGCCACACAAGGGAGTAGGAACTACATCTACCAACCCATCATGCATGAAATTCTTTATCTATTCAATTTCAAGGAGGAACTACCATCTCCTAGCTACAACATGCTCAACACAGATTCATGGAGCATAAAATGCACATTGACTCAAAGATGCTACAACATGAGGCAAAATAATGCATGTAAGTCATATCTAACAAGACCTAGGAATTTTCATGAAAATGCATATGAGGAAATCATAGCAACACATAATCATATATAACCTTATTAGGTAGGCACACTATCTCCCTCATAGGAGCAAACCCACACATGCTTTTCTAAACATCATTCAATACAGGCACAACATCAAGTCCAACATAACAAGTCATAAAAGATAAAAAATTTGGAAATTTTCTAAAACATAAAAGAAACACATACCGGAAGGGACATGAGGAGATCACTATTGATCTTCTCTAGATTGGAGAGCATAAGACCTATTCTTCTTTTGAGGCTCCGCCTCCTAACTACTAGAGGCAACTTGCTTTCCTTCTCTTCTCTTAGACTTAAGAACTGGGCAATCTCTCATACCCACTACATCTTTCAAGGTGGAAGTTTTTATAAATCCCTAATTTATGAACATCAAGGATATTCAACGACCTTGCTACCTAAGCACATCACCTCCCCCCGAGAGAAAGCCTATTCAAACTCTTTTAGGCATCACTAAATTTTCACATCAACACACAAAATGATTCTATACCAAGATGAATTACATTTCTACCTTTCTTAGAAGATTCTATGCACTCAACTCACCTAGGCATTTCTCAAAACACCATATTCAACCAATCCATCAACATACTTCAAAATCTATCATGACTAAGTCATATTCTACCAACAACCATGCAAAACCTTATAAATACCTGGCTAGGTAGGCACACTATCTCCCCCTTGGGAGTAACCCTACAGAAACTCTTCTAAACATCTTCATAATATAAAGGCAAAAATAAAGCATCATACATACTACAGACAACATCAAAGTCTAACATCTCAAATCCTACCAAGTTGCACAGCCATAATTGGCATCTCAACCAACCTTTCTCCCTCACTCCTTGTAGCATAAACCCTTCTAACAGTCACATCATAAAGACCACCTAATAAGGAAAAAGGGAGAGAGCTTATAGATCTATGGCACGACTTAGAGAATGAAGAAGTGAGATTTTTCCTAAGCATCCAATAGCCTCCTATTCATAAATGTGTCGCGACTCACACCTATGAATAAGACTCTACTTAAACATGGTTTGAGACATCCTAAAATATTATCCTAAAGCCTGGCTCTGATACCAAGTTTGTCACGGCACAGGGGTACCCCCTAGACGTAAGACGACGTACTCGATCCCGAACAGGTCTAATACAAGCCCTTAGCGCCATCATAACATACGATTATAGAAAAGTAGGGAAAATTTGAAACCTTTTTTAAAACATTCAATCGAAAAGATTTCATAAAAGTGGAAGTCTTTACTAAAACCATTGTCTCAACCCATCTACGAATAACATGAATAAAAGTCTAGGGATGCAGCCCATAATAGGTCTAAAACATAGGAAATGACATAAAAGGAACATAGTGGGTTTGTCCTTGAAGCTATGAGGACTCACCAATTCTTCAAGTATTCAAACTCCGTAGAAACCTAGCCTCCAAAGAAATTCAATCTCCAACACCCTACATTTAATTAGAATGTAGGCAATATGCATTAGTAAAAAATGTACCAAGTATGAAAGCTAACATACCGACATAAAACATCTCAAAATAGTAAGTCAACATAAGACATAATCGTAACATAAACTCCAACAAAAGCATCATATCATCACAAGTCAACATAAGACGAACATAGCTTCATACCTCAACCATTAGTCTTTAGTATTCAAGAGAACTACTTCAAAAGCCACCTCCAAGCATACTTGTGCAAGGCAAAAATAGCATCCCATAATACAATCCAAGATAAGTACCTCTCTTTGGTCATTCTTGGTCATAGTTCACCATCATAGTCAAGACCAAGGTTTTCATATCATAGAGCACTATACCCCTACGTAACCTCAAGACACACTTATGCAATGCATGTGGGGTATTCCATTATACCACACACACTAAGCATATCTTTAAGTCACCATATTAATATTTATCATCTATAGGTGTCACTATTGAACTACTTTATATTGACAAGGAACTATCATCTTTAGTCAATCATGTCATCAAAGGCAACTATACCAACAATCCAAGCTAGGCATACGTCACATAAAATAACAATTCATAAGTAGCTTCAAGTCATACTTGTGCCATGTATGAGTGGCATCCCATACTACAACTCACACTAAGTACTCATTTAGGCTAGTTTATTCAATGCTTACTATTAATCATTCTAGACTATCAAGAATAGAATACTGTTATGCTAGACCTAACTACCATGGAAAATAGCCTATCATGCAATCCAAGCTATCCAATGAAGGATACAAATATACCAACCTAGTTACCATGCAACCATTCAATAGGATGCAAGCTATCCTTAGGGGAGTATGAATCCTCAACCCTAAGCTATCCTTAGGAGAGTATGCTATCTCAATCCCAAGCTACCATGAAATGGTCTTGGCCTCACCAAGTCAAGCTACCATGAAATGCATTCTAGCAATGATAGTTCGATATACCCCTAGGAGAGTATAGATCTCAATCCTAGGCTACCATGCTTATACTAATGCAAGCTACCATGAAAAGCATCCAACCAATGCTAATTCAAGCTAACCTTAGGAGAGAATAATTCCTCGATCCCAAGCTACCATGAGATCTACTATCCCAAGCTACCATGGAATTTACCATCCCAAACTACCGTGTGATTTACCATCCCAAGCTTCCACGAGATTTACCATCCCAAGAAACCATGGGATTTACCATCCCAAGCTATTATGAGATTTACCATCCTAAGATACCATGAGATTTACCATCCCAAACTACCTAATTCAACTATACATGAAGGAATCATACGGCTCAATTTCAAGCTATTCTATTCTAACAGGAATGATTCATTTTGTATGATTAGACTTTCAATCTAGGACCATTCTATGTGAGAATACCCTTCACATTCTACATACTTGCATTCATATAGTTCTAGGTAGGTCATGTGTGTAAAAGCCTTCCACCATAACTCTATCTACGTTATGTACCAATTCTATGCAAGCTAGCTCATCATATTAGACTTACTTTTTAAGCCCTAGTGATCCACATTATGAATTCAAACTCTACATTCAAGATTTACTCCACAATCATCATACTAGTTTAGATCACAAGACAGATTAGTCCTAAGCCTTAGCCATAGGTAATTCTAAGCATGATTCATCAAAAGTCCTAATTCTTAATCATTTCAATTCATATTCTATCATACATGTAGAAGCCTAGTTCAATTCATCATTTCATATTCCCATGATTGGAAAAGTTCTATACATGGTAATGACTCAAGAGAATCTAGCAAGAATCATCAATTTTCTCATCCAAAAGCACAAACCCAAATACCTTGAAAATTAGGGTTCACCAAGGAATTCATATAAAATCATCATAATATCATGACTCAACACTAAAATAATCATATTTGAGTACTATCCAACCCTTTGGAATCATACCCACCTAAAACATATACATTAGAAGTAACCCTAGCTTGATTGGGGTTCTTCTTCATAAAAAAAGGGAAATTCTAGGGGACTCTATGGGTGGAAGAACCCATAGATGTAAAGCTAAACATACCTTAAATAAAATCCCAAGCACAAGCTCTAAACAATGGACTTTATTCTTGACCCAAGCTCCAAGCTCTATCTTCTTCTTCAATGGAGGTTCTTCCTAGAGATAGAAATACTCTATGGAGAGGATGAAGATGGATTTTCTTTTGATTTTAGTTTGAATGACTTAAATGATGTAAACTTAGGTCTAATAAGCTTATATAGTTCCTAGGAAAGGAATAGAATAATGTAGGGTCAATTTTGGTAAAGACTAAGGACCCTAAACGTTTTTAACTTAAAAATTACTACGCTTCACGTCTTACCACTCCCTTTTCACCCCCATGGCTTGCCAAGGGCACTAGGAGACTCGCCAAGTGGACCCTTGGCTCGCCCAAATTTCTAGTAGGCTCGATAATTGGGCAGTTTACTAGGCGATCTTATGTGCCAATGGGCGATTCACCAAGCAGGTAGGCGAGCTAGGAGTTAGCTCGCCCTTTAGTCCAGTACCTAGTCCAATGGGGAAGTTCACTAGGCGATCAGAAGAGCCCAAGGGAGACTCGTCCAACCTTTGGGCGATCAAGTACTCCCATCGCCAAATATCCCCTCAAAGGACAAGGTTTCTTACACTCTAACTTGATAGCTTCAGCCCTTGCAACCCTATACAATTCCATGATAGTCTTCTAAACTACGGGGTTTAACATGTGTCTTGACGTTAAACTACTAAGCCCCTCATCCGAAGTATGGAAAATCTCATCTACGACCTTATTTCACATACGTCAAACCTTTGAACCCTAGCTTGTGGCTATAGTTTGTTCTACTAGTTTTCAGGGTGTTACAATTATCTCCTTCATTCATTGCAACTGATGGACAATCCCTTATCTTATGATCCATCTTGCCATGAATGCATTGGAACCAGCTAGACATTTACCCTCATGCTTTCTTCCACATCTAGAACAAGTAGATAATGATTTTCCACCTCCATTTCCTCCTTGAGAATTAGGGTTAGACACCATATCATGGTTGAATTAAGGAGTCGGAGCATTGGAGGAACCTTGACTGGAAACCCATTTTCAAAACTTAGAACAACCATGTCCATCGAACCTCAAATTTGAAAAATCACCATCATCGGTCCTTGCCTTCTTTGCCTTCCTAAATTTCTCCTTAAGTTTATATTCTTCTATTTGTTGAGCATTTACCATTAGATGAGAAATTTCAATATCATTGATTAAAATGGTGGTACGACATTCTTTGGCTTCCATCTCTGACACTCTCGAAACAAAGTTACTAATCCTTTCCCTAGGATCGACAACCATAGTAGGAGTGTATCTAGACAATTGCATGAACTTTAAGGTATACTCTTTCACACTCATATTTCCGTGACGAACGTTGATGAATTTAAATACCTTTGCCTCCCTTATCTCAAAGAGAAAGAACCTATGAAGGAAAGTGATCATTAGGACATGTTTCAACGACCCTCTCCTCTTTCCATTGGTTCAACCAAACTTGAGAAACACCCTTAAGTTGATATGTGGCCAATTCAACCTTTTCCACTGACGTCACTCCCATTATCATCAACTATACATCTCATCAATGAACTCTTGAAGATCTTTTAAAATCATAGAACTGTGAAACTCGGGGGGATTCATTCTAGCTAAGTCCCTCACTCTAGTTTCTGTCGTACCCATATTTAGGTTCATGGGGACCACAACCCTTCTATTGTCTTGAGCCGGCATGGCTTAGGCCAACACCTGAAAAAAATCCCTAAACTTTGCATTAGTTACTTTTTCAGTCAAAGGGTCGACCCGAACTCTATAAGCTGGAGAAGGAGCTTGATGAGCTTCTCGTTCCACATTCTCATTCACATTCCTTCTAATGTATGCTCTTCGAGGGGCCAAATCCTGAAAAGCATCGGATAAGGATTAGGAGAGAGAGACATATAGAGTTACACTTTATTAAACAACTCTAGAGTAATGACAGAAGTGGAGTTTCCTAATCATCTTATAGCTTTTTATTCATAAATGTGGTGAGCTTCACACTAATGAAAATGACCCTACTCGACGAGTCTTAGAGACTTCCTAGGTCCTTTGTAAACCTTGTCCTCTGAATGCAAAGTTTGTCACAACCACAAACTACACCCTAGTTGTAATATGGCATTTAGGACCCCGAGAGACCCTATACAATCCACTTAGCATACATCATACAAGATAATAAAATTTTAAGAATTAAAAACATAGTTTTATATCATAAAGAAATTGACAAAAACAAAAGTGTAATAAAAGAGTCTTGGTCCTCGAAACATGAGGACTCAACAGTCATCATAAGCTCAAAACGATGAACTAGCCACGAGTACGTGGAATGGGAATCTCGGACCCTACATTAGTGAAACAATGTAGGCACAAGTATTAATTACTACATGGAATGTACTAAATGTGATAGCAATGCATAATAGTTATGAAGTCATGGTGAAATAGACTTTACATTACATGCAATGACAACGCTAAATAACAAAATAACATGTTAGAAAACATAAGTTATAATCATGGTCAATGCAGGATAAACATGTTCAAAATATATTTGAGATACTTCAGAAAGTAACCTTAGTTCATTATTGTGGGAAGTTTGCCATTAACCAACATAGATCATGTGAGCTATAACATGAAATCTAGTGTCTATCCCACACCGAAAAGAGATTCCCTTACTTCCAAAGGTAACAACCATAATCTTGAGCTAAAGTGGATCCACTAGCTAATGGCTATCTAAGATAAACTTATGGTGGCATATAGTTATGGAACATGGATAATCGCCACTAGTCCACTCGATGCTAAGAATAAATCCCATATAAGTTATTCATTGTATTCATCTTATAATCCATGGAAAGGCACAATCAAGTAGCCAATCAAAGCTCGGGGTCATTTAGAATAGCTCATGAATCTCGATTCAATCTTTAGTTGAGAAAACCTTTCAACCCTATGAATCCTTTATACGAGAATAACATTTCACAACAACAATATTGATACTTTACTCTCAAAGCAACCTTAAATAGTTCATAATGACTTCATGAAAATATGCATATCTCCAATATTTCATAGTTCATAGGTTTATCATAAGACCATGGTTAAAAAGGATAATTGAAGCATAGGCAAGTGCAATTTCAACTAAATGTCATAGATTAATCAAATAATGCATAACAAGACATAATTGATCATAATAAATCATAATTGGATGAAATCAACATTCCTTGAATTAAAAACCTAATTTGATTGTAACACCTCCGACATCTAGAAAGGGCTAAAAGAGGAATCTGGGCAAGTCCACGAATCCAAAATGGAATATGGACCGTTCATGACATTTAAGATAGTCTGTGTAGGGGACCACGATCTGTTAAGGATGTCGTAAGTGACCATCCATGACTTTCCAATTAGAGGTCACCTAGATGGCATCTGGTGACATGGACGGTCTAAGGGTCCATACAAGTACCCAGTCAAGGAGGTTGCACCCAAGTCAGATCTTGAGTGTTGGGGAAACATTAAAAAATCATATATTTTAGTAAAAATTACATTAGGTGGCCCATGACATATCAAATTAAAGATCTCTGAATCATATTTCCAACACCACGAAGGTTGCCTAATTCCAAGCTAAGAGTAAAAAGTTATTCCTAAATTAGTGAAGCTATGTCGGGCAGATTATCTTCATGACCCACTTGACGGGTTGTGGTTCTCTAGAAGCCCCGTGAAGCCTGTCTTGAAGTCACTTCATCAACTTTTAAGTGAGCTTTTATTCCTAAAGTCACTGGTTAAGGGCCACCGATGTCTAAACGTATGTCAAGCTCCACACGGATTATGAAGTCCTCCTAGAAGGACATTTATTAGACTTAGAGTTTAGGTTCAACTTCAAACAATCATATCATTCAGAACAAAATGAATTATGTGGACCATGACCTATCCAATTAACTATCTCTGAATCTTCTTTCCAACGCCACTAAGTTTTCGTAATTCCAAGACCCGAGTATATAGTTATACTCAAAATAGTGAAGCCCTATCGGGTAGGGATCTTCACGACCCACTTGATGGGCTGTTGTGCTCTAGATTGGCCATGAAGCCTATCTTGAAGTCACTTCGTCAGCTTTAAGTTAATAAAATTTTGTATTTTCCCCTATGCATTGGGCACTCAAAATACGTTGTTTGACGCCTAAACTACATGATTTTACTAAGTCTAAGCCTAATAATCTAGTCCGCACCTACCTAAAACTCTCATTCTCCTAAAACAACCTAGATTAGAATGAAAAGAAAAGTAAAAGTTGACAGTTTCTCCCAAGAATAAACAAAGGTCTTCTACAAGTTCAGCCCTGAAATCCAAAGGCTTTCTCCGTATATTTCATCACCCAGAATGTTTAATTTCACTAGTGGGTTCTTTTCATCCATTAGGTCCCTAGAGTTTAGCCAAATATTTGATTTTTCATAGCTTGTTTAGATTTAGGGTTTCTAAAACCTTCAGAATTCATTGTGTTTTAGCTTCTATAGTTTCCATAGTCCAAATAGAATGTTTCTTTGAAAATTTATGTATTTTAAGGTACAAAATTTAGAATCCTAACTTACATTAATCATCAATACTCATGAATTGTACTTGCTACACAGATCACCTATAAGATCATGCTTTAGAATTTGAATGACATACCTTTTAGTATATTTATACACATTCCTAGATACCATGTCAATATTTTGAGCTACTCATTACTTTAGTGCATTTTAGATTTTCTTTCAGGTTGGAGTAGACTTAGCATCAAGTTTGACTAGGGTTGAGCATACCCTCACTGTCACACCCAAGGCTACCCCCTTAACGTAATATGGGACCTAGGTTCACGAGTGACCCCAAGATAACTATGAGTTTGGTATATAATAAGCATACTATAAAAGTTATTGAGGAAGACATATACTCTGCGGAAGATAAAACAATGCATAACTGAAAGTGGGGAAAACCCAACTAGTCTGAATATATAAAACATACTAAGAGTTTAGTGACAACTTAACAACCACTTAACAACTCAAGCTAAATCTACTACTATATCTGAAAAGCCTATAACTGAGCTGAGTTGCTAGGACATGCCCACCAGCTAACTCAAACAAAACTGAAACTAAAAACAAAAGACTAAATTTAAAGTATGTCTATTGTCCTCAAAGTATGAGGACTCACCACTAAAGCTGCTAAAGTCGAACAGAGAATCGATCTAACTGTAATCTGGATGTTGAATACACGAACCGACATTATGAAAGGATGTAACAAAGAGTATGCGTCAATACTTGGAATGTACTGAGCATGTACCATAAAGATATTAAGTTGAACAAAGCATAACTGAGCTATGATATAATTCGAGCAAAAATATAGATACTGAAATATAACTGAAATACTAAACTTAATGCAATGACCAAGTACAAATCCTGAACATAACTGAACTGAATGCTGAAGTATATATCAAAAACTTAGTCAAATGATCTAAGAGTCTGACTGTGGGAGATACAATTAACCGACATAAACAACGTAAGCTAAACGTGGAGTCCAATGTGTACACCTCATCAAAAGGACTCAATATACCTTGTCAGGGGTATAAAGGCATGACAAGCGTGATCACTAAATCTGATGCCAACAGAGGGGAGTAATAATCCTACAGGGGAACATGGTTCTAGGACTATAAGGGTACCCTGAACACTAGTCCAACTCGGTGCTAAGTCTACTCCAAACTGAATATGTATATGACTGAAATGTGAATGAAATACTCAATAGCTCAAAATACTGACATGTTAACTGAAAAATGCAACATTTAAGTGCTTACAATGTGACATTCGAAATCAGAAGCATGATCATTTGTTTAACTGACCTAGCAAATAAGGATCATGAACTAAGAGAATCTACACAAACTAGGGTTCTGAGTTTTATACAACGAATTAAGCAACGTTCCCAAAAAAACATGATATTTTGATTTAGAATACCATATCAGCTAAATTACAACAAAACTCCAAGGTCTTAGAAATTGTAGGTCTTAATAAGATATGGAGAATCAAGGAGTTGATTAAATTCTAGGGACCTAGTGGATGGAAGGAAATCACTAGTGAAATCCCAAATACGTGGTGACGAAATTCATGGAGAAATCCTTTGAATCCAGGGCTGGAACATGCAGAAAAACCTTATGTATATTCTTGAGAGGCCTGGTACGATTTCCTTTTCTTTTTGCTCTAATTTGGATGGTTTTTAGAGAATAAGGGTTTTGGGTAGGTTCTTAATTAGGCCTAAACTTAGTAAAACGACGTAGTTTTGGTGTTAACGATGTAGTTTAAATGTCCAACGCATAGGTGAAAATACCATAACGATGCTGACTTAGAATCTGATGAGGGCCGACCACAGAGCCATTAACGGACCTTTATCAGGACCATGACCCGTCAAGTGGGTCGTGGTTCTTGGCCAGTGCTACGATTACTTGGTGCCTCATGCTACGGTCTACTTCACGGACCCTGTGAAGGACTGAGGCTATACATGAAGGCCATCAGGGTTCTTCACTTGGGGAAGGGTCTACTTGGTCAGGACGACGAACCCATCCATGACCCGTCTTTAACACCTCGGAAATTCTATGACTTCAGTTAGAGCCTCACCTTATGAATAATGACTTAAAAATAGTTAAAATGATGTTTATAAACATAAATTAATGCAATTGACTTGGTTTGGAAGAGTAAAAGTCTAAACGTTAGGACACGACCACGACATCCAAAAACTAGAGAAGAATGTGTTCTAGTGTCCTTAGGTTTTGGGCAGGTTTGGGAGTGTCGTATGATGTTATAATCTTGTAAAAAGGTTTAAATTAGTTAAATATATGTTTATAGGGTAAGAAAATTTGAATACGACTCCCCAAGGCCACCTTAGGCGCCCCGAGAAGGACCCCAACCTGGGCCAAGCAAGCTGCCAAGGCAGCTTGCAAATTGCATTTGGAGGGAATAGCTTCGTGTCACAGTCTAGCTCCCCCAAGGAGCAAAAAGTTAGTTTGTGACGTGTTCGTGTCGCGGACTCTACTGTCTCGATATTGAATTCCAAACATCTTCAGGGAACGGCTCCGCATCGCGGACTTGTTCCGCGAAGAAAATGCAGAAATTTAGAAATCGATTTTTACTTCATTAAAGAATCCAACTAAGTGAGGGGTATTTAGAGTACTTTAGGGGACGTGTAGATAATGTTTTTTAAATCAATTTACCTCACTTTTATTACTCAAACACAAAACCCCAAAGATCAAAACCTAAAGTTCCTCATTCTTTCTACTCTCTCTCTATTCTCAAGAACTCCATTTAAGAAGATTGGAGCTTCAAGAAGAACATCAACTCTCCACGGTTTCAACTTGGATTTTCCTAGTTAATTCGTCAATAAGGTGTGGTTGCTTATCACTCTTGGGATACCTTTCCCCAAGAGGCCCTTTCAAAAGGAATTTCAAAATCTCCAATTTCTAGGTTTCCATCCAAAAACATGGGTCTTCTTTGTAAAGTGAAATTGATGTTATAAACTGACTGTGATTGAGGTTATATGAACAATTATGGATGAATTTATGTTGTATTGGTGGTTTCTTGAAGAATTCACCATGAGACCCATGTTTCTTCTTCTTTTCCTAAATCTAACCTTAGTTTGTGTTGGATATGGATTGAAGTCTATGAATTGAATTTGATGTTATGTAATTCATGTTTGTATGATGATTCTACCCTAGGTTATGTATAATTTCTATGAAATTAGGGTTGAGTCTTTGATTGAAGCCTCGAAGGCTATGAAGGGAATAAGTCAATTGCTTATATTGAT
>JAJOOP010000859.1:0-20152 GCA_029582705.1 Solanum chacoense
AACTTGATACTTTTGATATATTGTTTACTGGATTTATTTATTTTGTTCGATTACGCTACCCATGACTTGAGAAAGGTAGTTTTGTGAATTTGATGGCTCCGAACCTATAGTTTTTACACCACTAAGCTATGTGCTTAGCGATAGTTGTTTCTATCGTAGGGAATGAGCGAGTGGATGCATGAAGCTGGCCATTGGAGAGGGAAATTTTGAGAGCCTTAAGGAAGATCACATTTACATATAGGCATCTATATTTTGTATAAACCTTGAGATTTGTACATGATCTATGTGTTGTATATTTACATGAAATTTCGAGTACTAATTTGATCATGTCACCATGGGTTGTAATATAAGTATGGTTCTATGTTTTGTTCTTTTGGGGTGTGTAAGCCCAAGTCTTGTAATATATTAAATTTACCACTAATTTTGAATGATTGTGTAAAGCATGAACCACCTAGTTGGGTACTTGGAAGTTGGTAATATTTTTTTTGTGTCATTTTTTTTGTAGTGTGAGTACAATAAATGCATAAAAGTCTCGTGAGTTATTGGCTTATATTATTTCGGAAGGGTCGCTACATTGGGGGTGTGGTAAAAAGAGAAGGTAAACAAAAAAAAAATGCAAAGAAATCCCTTTTGCCAATGTTTTGAGAAAAATGGAACCCCTTAGTATAAATAAGAGAAGAAAATATTGAAAAAGAAAAAGAAAGAAAAAGTTGTGAAAATACAAAGAAAATGGGGTTTCCAACGGTCCATGGAAGATGAATAAAAGGTGACTTTTGAGCCTGAATGAAAGCGATGAAGAAAAGGAAAGAAGGTATTGTTCACATCACATTTCATGAGGATAGAAGCCAATGAGCCTAAATGACCATACCTTTACATTCAGCCCCAGTACAAGCCTTAAAAAGACCTTTTTAATCTTGAATGAGCTAAAACAAAAGTCAATTGGAAAATATGGGCAAACCTATGTGTGAAATCATACATTGTGTTTATCTTTGTGAGTGTGAGTGTTGATCTTGATTTCGGAACTTTACATGATTGAACCATTGTGTGTGAATATGGAATCACTCTTTGTGTGAGGGCATTTGAATACTTTTGTTGAGCTTGAACTTGCATTTGAAGCAAGTGTAGTGAGCTTGAGATTCTTTGGTAACGGTGAGTCACAACTTGAATCTTTGAGTACACAATTGATCCTTGCATGAGTAAGTTGAGTCTTTCTATGTGCATTCATGATTGAGTCTTGTGTAGCAGTATTTGAGACATCTTTTTTGAACTGTTGAACTTGAGTTTTAGTTGAGGACGAGTAAGTGTTTAAGTTGGGGGTGTTATGAGTCCACGATTTTGACTCATTTAGGGCTTTATTTTGATAAATTTAGTGTCCTCAAATGCATATTTTGTCTCAATAACTGATGCAAATCCTTGAGTTTCAGGTATTTGGATTTACAGACAAAGCATGGTCAATATTGGGCAAAAAGGAACAAAGCAAGCTAAAGGAATGAAGAAATTAAGACATTAATGATGTAATTCGGCAAATCACTAAATCACCAATGTCATTCGAAAAATCGTCAAGATACTGCCTAAAGTTACAGAATGTCAGAGCTAAAATGGGGCTGAAATTTAGCGAGCAATAACTATATTCGGCATATCGCCTACCTAGTCGGCGAAAGACAACCAGGTTGCCAAAAGTGTTAAATAACATTCAAGCAAGTGCTAATGGGCGAGATGGAAGAACAAAGGGTGAATCGCAAAGTCATTCGGCGACCCCAACTTGGATCGCCTAAAGTTACAGTAGCCAAACCAAGGAAAAGCGAGAAATGAAGGCGAGATAAAGAACAATCGGCGATTCGCAGATCAGTCAGCGACACCTGACTTATTTCGCTAAGTGGTCATAAGTAGTGACACTTCAGAATTGTTTAAATTAGTTTTTGCTAGAGAGAGAAATTCATTTAGAAAGTGAGTAAGGAATTACTTAGAGAGAGAACACTACCTAAGGGTTTAATTAGTGATTTTAACTAGATTTTGAGAGAGATTTTGTAAGAGAGGAGATTATCAATTGATTTTCATCTATAATTCTCATTTTGTATCTAACTATGGGAGTGATAATTGATTTTGATTTTCTTATTTTTGAGATGAGTGGCTAAAACCCTTTACTTGGGGTTTTGATCATAAAGCCAATTATTGAATTTACTTAGTGGGTGTTTGTTAGTTGCGAAGAATGGTGTTCATTTGAAGTGGGTCTAAGTTGTTGTTGTGTTTCAAGGTTGAATTGTGCGACTTCATGTATCAATTATAGTGTTGTGCACTTGCTAGAGAAAGAGTTGTGGCAAGGTGGCAATCTTAGCGTCCTTAGTAGTAGATCTCCTTGGTTTCAGCTCGAGAGAGTGAAGCAAGTTATCTATCATTTGTATTCAGCTCGAGGGAGTGAATTTGATGAGGGTAAAGAGCTGGGCCTCTTTCGATTGGTGTTGAAGTTCAAGAGAATTAAACATAGAAAAGGTAATTGTTTGAGAGAAAGTTACTTTATATATGGTTCGACCTACCCATAAGAAATTATTCCATTATGAGCAGTAACGTTAATCCACTTTGTTGAGATTTAATAATTGGCTGATCAATTCTCCAAGTTTTACTCTAATATTTGATTGTTTGTGTTGAAGTCTAAATTTGGATTGGTAGTTAAAACCCGAAATTTGAGATTTGAACATTAATTGTGCAAGAATTGTTTGATTGAAGAGGTTGTCATTGTACCTTTATTAATGAATTTGAAGGAAGTACTACTCCCTGTGGGATCGACCCCAACTTACTAGTTGGGTTATAATACTACTCACGATCATTGGCACTTGAACTGGAAGTAGTGTCCTGATACTTGAAATCAAGCACCTCCACTCTGGTTGTACTTTTGATGATATTGAGGCTGAGAGAGCGAGGAAGAGAGAGCACTAGCAGACTGAGGCAGCTCGAAGGGCTTCCATAGTGGATTAGGATCTTAGACAACAATGGACTAGAAAGGTTGGTGTTGGCCCATCTAGTAGCTTGAGCACTACCGATGATGCTTTGAGAGTTGATGATAGCACTACTGAGGATGCTGAGATGGTAGGTGGGAGCACTACTGATGGAGTTCCACGTGTTGATCCAGCGAGGTCCGGGAAACCGGACCTACCCGCCTCTTGACTGGTCGTTGGTGCATATGCGCCACAGGTTTGCTTGACCCGATTCTTTGTTTTTACTTTTTATGCATTGGGGACAATTGCACTTTATTTTGTTGGGGGTGGGGTAAATGGATTGTGGGTGATAGGGTGAAGTCTGAGTAACCCAACTCATAATCCTCTCTTGGGGTTTTCTTGCGTGTGTTCTTTTCCCCCAAGAGACTATTTTAAGTTTTGTTGAACCGATATGTTTAGGAATGTGTGTGTAGGAGTAAGTAGAAAAATGAAAGCATGATGACATAAAAAGAATGAAAAAAATGATCCTTGTCCAAAAATGTTGAAATGTGCTAGATCGATAGTCTGGATGAATTGAATGTGTTGGATCTCAATGTGACATGATAAGGAACCGATTTGACCTCAATACTTAAGCTAAAACTTGAACTCGATAATCTGATAATCTGATAATGAAACAATGTTCCAAGAGTGTGTGAGAAAAGTTGAATGTTCAGACAGTTTGTGCCAATATAGAACTTGCCCCGTTGGTCCAGCTAAGATGATCTAGGCTAGAAGTTGGGAAGTGGCCATAGGCCCTTGTTCAAATTAGTCCACTTAAGCTTAAAATGATCAAACTAAATAAAATCAATCTTCCCTTTGATCCAAATGTTTGAGCCTTAAATAGACCATTTCTTTTGATTCAGCTAACTCACCTTCCCTAAAATAATTATCTTGGCCCCAGTCCCTCCTTGGACATGTGCACCTTGGCTTAGGGCAAAAGCCTAAGTTGAGGGTGGCTAAGTCTAAAGTTACCTTAATCATAGCCCTGGCCCGACATCGGATATTGTGCACCTCAACTAATGCAAAATCCATAAGTTGAGGGTGGGTATGAAAGAGTAAACAGAAAAAGTTGTATAAAAAGAGTATTGTGTTGAAAAGAGAAAAAGAAAAGATAGAAGAGGATGTGACTTGGTGCGAAAGAAACAAAAAGATGATAAATAAAAGTGCTGAAAGAAATAAAGAAAAATAAAGTGAAAGAAAGAGAAGAAAGTGAAAAATAAGAGCCACAATGCCAAAAGTCACACCCATGTTGAAAAGAGTCAAGGGAAAGAAAGTAAAAAAGAAAGGATGTAAAAAATCGGTTGAGACAAGAGGTAAAAAGCCAATGTAATGTCAAGGAAGCCAGAAAGTCACTAAAAAGTACCCAAATGTACCACACTTGACCCTGAGCCTATGTTACAAGCTAAGAAAGTCCTATAGTGATCCTAGCAACTAGTTTGGAGAGTCTAAGCCGTGAAAATAAGGTCAAGCCTATGGTATTGAGCACTAACTGCACTTGAAGTCACTTCTGAGTGTGTGTTGAATGAATCCTAAAACACAAAATTCATATCTTCTGTGTGAAAAGGATTTTCTTTGAAATGAGGGAACTAGTTACATTGTCAGTAAATTGATACCTTGGTGATTGTGAAAATGTGTATGTTGTAGTATCTATTCGTCGATCTTTGTCATATCTTGATCCGCATGAGTTTGCTTGTTGAGTCTAATAAAAAAAGATTTGCACTAAGAAGATGGAATGGGTTGAAATAGTCATATGATCGCTATGTTTATATATCTGCTTCTACACAAGTGTCGTTTAGAGTGTTAGTGTGTCGCTTAAGGACAAATAATAGGTTTAAGTAGAAGGTGTTGATATACCGTGAGTTTACAGTATTTTTGATACATTTCACTTAAGAGTTATGTGTGTCTAGGGCCATTTTGTATTGGAAATAATGTTTTTGTGTCATGTTAGCAGGAAATAGGCTTGGATGCGATTGAGTGAGATGACAACTGATAATTCTGCAGAAGTGGACACCCACGAAGGGACCTAAGGACCGTAGATCCTACGACGGTCCATCGATTGGTGGGCGTAGATAGGAGCATCAAGGAAGTCTGACCAAGTGTGGAACCACGAAGAGATCCAGGGACCGTAAGTCAACCTATGGGCTGTGGTTCACATCCGTAAAAGGTGTTCATAGAGTTGAAGTTCCAGTACCTGATGAAATTCCTAAGAGTGGAGCCATGGAAGAGGACCCATGGATCGTAGGTCCACCTACGGTCCATCCTGCATGTCCGTTGATGTTGATCACAATGTGATGGTTCCAGGCTTCTGAAGAAAAGTCTATGTGTTGACCCACGGAGGGGACCAACGGACCGTAGGTCGACCCACGGTCCATAGGTTGAGTTGTCGATCAAAGCCGCGTCCCAAAAGTTTATTTCATTATTTTGTCTCCTTTTTGTTTAGGACACATTTTTTTTATAAATAGGGTATGTAAACCTCGTTTCTGGGGGCAGACATTATTGTTTACTTTTAGTTCTTGATATTTTCTTGGGAATTAACTTGTAAACTCTGCAATTTGGTTTCTAGATTTCGGTTATAAGATTTTTGCTTTGGAATTCAATTCGAGATTTCGGGTTTCTTCTACTCTAAACGTAAGTTCATGAATTGTGTTCTTTACAGATTGAGTAGATAAATCCACAACTAGGGTTGTGGGAACCATGAGCGATTAACAACGTATGAATAATAACTAAGTAATTCTTGAATAGTGTTGACGCATGTATTGGTAATTCTTTCGCTTAGAAGTCTTTTTAACGAGTGCAAGCGTTAGAACTTGCCTTCTTGCTACTTACCGGACCAACGAGGTAGTTAATAAGAAAAGAATTATCAACATGGATGTAGTGTGATACTATCTAATAATTTATTGTCAATTGGTGCCAGGGTGAAAACTAAGCCATACATTGATGTGATGTCTAATTTGAGGTAAAGGTAAGGGTTAGTAAATTATACACACGTAGCCAGACCAAGGTGCAGAGTGAAATTCCCTATTTAGAGGATCAATCACTTAGGGATACCTATCTTACCAACTTTGCATGTAAAACACTAGGAAATGATTACTATTATTAGGATTACCACGTTATGAGCTTTTGGGGAACACATACACCCTAGTTTCTTTCACTTATTGATAACTCAAAGTTTGAATCTTGCTCACTTGTTACTTAAACAACAATCAGTTATTTGTTTCAAAAATCCCCCCCACCCTATACTTACTTGTCTCGGTATTAGTTTAACTAAACAAACATAATGTTAAGTTAAGTTTAAGTCTGAACCATATTCCTCGTGGGATCGATCCCAACCTCCAAGTTGGGTTCTTTACTTGATAACGATTGCATATACTTCTTTAGAATAAATGAAAAGAGGATGTGACTTTGTGCACAAGAAGCAAAAGTATGATAAATAAAAGTGCTGAAAGAAATAAAGAATAATAAAGTGAAAGAAAGAGAAAAAAGTGAAAAATAAGAGCCAAAAAGTGAAAAGTCACTTTAATGTTGAAAAGAGTCGGGGGAAAGAAAGTAAAATGAAAGGATGTCAAAATAGGTTGAGACAAGAGGTAAAAATCCAATGTAATGTTAAGAAGGGTAGAAAGTCACTAAAACGTACCCAAATGACCACACCTGACCCTGACCCTACGTTACAAGCTAAGAAAGTCCTATAGTGATCCTAGCAACTAGTTTAGAGAGTCTAAGCAGTGAAAATGAGCGCAATCCTATGGTATTGAGAACTAACTGTACTTGAAGTCACTTCTAAGCGTGAGTGTTGAATGAATCCTAATATTCAAAATTCATATCTTCTGTGTGAAAAGGATTTCGTTTGAAGTGAGGGCTCTAATTACATTGTCGGAAAATTGGTACCTTGGTGATTGTGAAAAAGTGTATGTTGTGGTGTCTATTGATCGATCTTTGTCATATCTTGATCCGCATGAGTTAGCTTGTTGAGTCTAATAAAAAAGGATTTGCACTAAGAAAATGGAATAGGTTGATATAGTCATGTGATCGCTAAGTTTGTATATCTGCATCTACACAAGTGTCGTTTAGAGTGTTAGTGTGTCGCTTGAGGACAAATAACAGGTATAAGTAGAAGGTCTAGATATATCGTGAGTTTACGATATTTTTGATACATTTCACTTAAGAGTTGTGTGTGTCTAGGGCCAATTTGTATTGGAAATAATATTTTTGTGTCATGTTTGCAGGAAATAGGCTTGGACGCGATTGAGTGAGATGACAACTCATAATTCTGTAGAAGTGGCCACCCACGAAGGAACCTAAGGACCGTAGATCCTACGACGGTCCGTCGATGGGTGGGCATTGATAGGAGCATTAGGGAAGTCTGACCTAATGTTGAACCACGGAGAAATCCACGGACTGTAGGTCGACCTATGGGCCATCCTGCACATCCGTAGAAGGTGTTCAGAAAGTTAAAGTTCCAGTACAGGATGAAATTCCTAAGTGTGTAGCCATGGAAGAGGACCCATGGACCGTAGGTTCACCTATGGTCCATCGTGCACGTCCATCGATGTTGATAAAAGAATGATGGTTCCAGGCTTCTGAAGAAAAAGTCTAAGTGTTCAACTACGGAGGGGACCTATGAACCGTAGGTCGACCCATGGTCCGTAGGGCGAGTCGTCGATCAAAGCCGCGTCCCAGAAGTTTTTTCCTGAATTTGTTTCCTTTTAGTTTAGGATATGTATTTCTATAACTAGGGTATGTAAACCTCGTTGTTAGGGGATAGACATTATTGTTTACTTTTAATTCTTGATATTTTCTTGGGAATTACGTTGCAAACTTTGGCAATTTGATTTTCGGATTTTGCTTTATAAGATTTCTGCTTTGGAATTCAATTCGAGATTTTGGGTTTCTTCTACAATAAATGTAACTTCATGAAATCTTATTAGCGAATCATGAATTGTGATCTTTCAAGTATGAGTAGCTAAATCCCCAACAAGGGTTGTGGGAACCATGAGCGATTTACAACGCATGAATAATAACAAAGTAATTCTTGAATAGTATTGATGCATGTATTGGTAATTCTTTCGCTTAGAAGTCTTTTTAAAGAGTGCACGCGTTAGAACTTGTCTTGTTGCTACTTATCGGACCAAGGAGGTAGTTAATAAGAAAAGAATTATCATTATGGATGTAGTGTGACACTATCTAATAGTTTATTGTCAATTGGTGCCAGGGTGAAAACTAATCCATACATTGATGTGATGTCTAATCTGAGGTGAAGGTAAGGGTTAGTAAATTATACACACATAGCCGGACCAAGGTGCAGAGTGAAATTCCCTATTTGGAAGACCATTCACTTAGGTATACCTATCTTACCAACTTTGCATACAAAACACTAGGAAATGATTACTATTATTAGGATTACCACGTTATGAGCTTATGGGGAACACATACACCCTAGTTTCTTTCTCTTATTGATAACTCAAAGTTTGAATCTTGCTCACTAGTTACTTAAACAACAATCAGTTATTTGTTTCACAAATCCCCCTCTTTACTTAGTTGTCTCGGAAATAGTTTGACTAAAGAATATAATGGTAACTTAAGTTTAATTCTGAACCATCTTATTCGTGGGATCGATCCCAACTCTAAGTTGGGTTCTTTACTTGATAACGATCGCTTATACTTATTTATGACATAACCGCTTGAACCATCTGGTAGAGTCAATACAGGAGCTGTAGTCAACCTAGTCTTCAGTTTTGAGAAGTTTTTCTCACACTCATTTGACCACTCGAACTTGAACTTTTTCTACGTCAACTTGGTCAATGGGGAAGCTATGGATGAAAATCCTTCAACAAATCTCCTATAATAACCAGCCAAACCCAAGAATTTCTGATATCTATTGGAGAGGTGGGTCTAGGCCATTAACCAAAATTCACATTTGCTGAACTTAGCAAATAACTGGCAATCTTTTAGAGTTTGTAGAACAATTCTTAAATAAGTAGCATGCTCATCCTTATTGTAGGAATAAATGAGGTTATCATTAATAAAGACAATAGCAAACAAATCCAAATACTGTTTGAATACCCTGTTCATTAAGTCCAAGAAAGTTGCAGGAGAATTTGTTAGTCCAAAAGACATAAATACAGATTTATAATGACCATACCAAGTTTTCAAGGTTGTTTTCGGGATGTCACTATCTCTGACTTAGAGCTTATGATGGCCGGATCTGAGGTCTATCTTAGAAAAGCAACTAGCACCCTAAAGTTGGTCGAACAAATCATCAATCTTTGGGCTGGGATACTTATTCTTGATGGTGACTTTGTTTAATTGACAATAGTCAATGAACATTCTGAGAGAACCATCTTTCTTTTTCATGAACAACACTGGAGCACCCCATGGAGAGATACTAGATCTGATGAAGACCTTAGCTAGAAGATCTTTCAACTGTCTTTCAAAACTTTAAGCTCGGCTGGAGACATTCTTTAAGGAGGAATCAAAATGGGTTGGATATCTGGAATGAGATCTATTCCGAAGTCAATTTC
Source organism: Solanum chacoense (assembly GCA_029582705.1). NCBI lineage: Eukaryota > Viridiplantae > Streptophyta > Magnoliopsida > Solanales > Solanaceae > Solanum > Solanum chacoense. The sequence continues at coordinate 9,491 of JAJOOP010000859.1, forward strand.
CCTTTCGGGAGTAACTCCAAGAAGATCTCCTTGGAACACTTCTGGAAAGTCATTTACTACTTGACTGACTCAAGAGTTGGAGTTTCGAAGCTTGAATCCTTAACCTGAACAAGATGATACATATACCCCTTGGAAATCATTTTTCTGGTCATAAGGTAAGAGATAAATCAACCCATAGACACTGAGCTACTACCCTTCCATTCTAAGATAGGCTCATTTGGAAATTGAAACCAAACGATCCTAATTCTACAATCTACTGAAGCATAACAGGAATGTAACCAATCCATACCTAGAATGATATCAAAGTTTACCATTTCTAACTCTACAAGGTGTACTCAGGTGACTTTCAGAGAGACTGTGATAGAGAAATTTCTGTATACCCGTCTAGCTATAATTGGTTCACCAACTGGAGTAGAGACTGAGAAGTGTTTTGAAAGAGTTTCTGGACTTACATAGAAGTTTACTGCTATATAGGGAGCTACAAAAGAAAGAGTAGTTCCTGGATCTAACAATGAATAAACATCTAAACAAAACACTCATAACATACAAGTGACAACATCATGAGAATCTTCCTGGACCTGTCAATCCTGGATATCATACAACCTGTTCTGGCATTGATCGCCACCTATACCAGATGAAGCACCCTACTGAATTGGGCGACCTGTTGGTGCTGCTGGAACTATAGACTGAGCCCTATTATTGTTACCTCCTTGCCCCTGCCTAGCAGAAGGGCATGCCTTCAACCTATAGCCAGACTGACCACAACCAAATTACCCTTCCTTGCCTGCAAGACACTCGCCTGGATGGTTCTTACCATACTCTGGACAAGTTGGGAAGTCCCTGTTACCTGAAGTACTCCCTTGAGACTTAGAGCCTGACGCCCTACCTTTCTAATCCTATTGAAACCAAGTGGATGGAGCACCAACTGATTAAGGTGTTGGGGCTGTAGACCTCTGTTGAAACTGTGAGCGATTTACACCACCTGATTTCTGCCGAGAGTATTCATAGCTCCATGTTATGTCCTTCTTACTGTCCTTAGACATTTCCCTAAGCTTATCTTTCTCAACCTGCTAAGCATGAGTTATAAGTCTAGTTATATTCATCTCTTCTAACAGTATAGCATTCATGCACTCTATCTTCAACAAGTCAGATACCCCAAACAGAAACTTACTCATTTGTGCCATTTAATCGTCAACCAGGTATGGAACATACATAGAGAACTGGATGAACTTAAGTTCGTACTCTTTGACCGACATTGAACCTTGTCTCAAATTCATAAACTCATGAGCTTTAGCCTCCCTCAAACTTCTCAGGAAGAACCTATCTAGAATAGCTCTAGTAAAACACTCCTAAATTAGAGGAGTTGCATCTGCACCCCTGTTTTCCTTCCACCGAGTGAACCAAATCAGAGCAACATCCTTAAGTTGGTAGTATGAAAACTTTACCCTATCATAACAAGCCATTTTCATCACTCCAAAAATTTTCTTAACCATGTCAATGAAGTGTTGTGGGTCTTTATCAACCTTTGACCCTAAAAATTTTAGTGGATTCATATGAACTAAGTCTCAAACCCTAGTTGCAGCTGATACAACGTTAGTGTTAGTAGGAATTGGGTCCTGCTGATTATTTTGTTTGGCCACACTCTGAGCCAAGAGCTAGATAGTGTTATAAAACTTTGCATTAGAAACCTCATGATCTGGGACTGGAGGAACTGCATTAGCATTGCATGCGCTAGCAGTCCGTCGGTAAGCTCTACGATGAGGCATGATCTGAAATGCGTAACGATGAATTAGAAATGTGAAGTTGGATCATACCTCACGCATGATAAGAATAGCAAGAAAGTGATTTTTCCCTAAAACACTTAGTAGCCTCCCTCTCCTGGCTTTTAAACATTCTAGGACTCTTGAACCTAATGCTCTAATACGAAGTTTGTCATGCCCCGAGCCTACCTCTTTACGTAAACACGGGATCTAGGATCACGAGTGACCCCAAGATAACCATGTTGCTGGCATATAATGACCATACTAAAACAACTGAATAAATTTATTCTATGCGGAAGTTTAAAACAGTAGTTAATTGAAAGTGGGGAATACCCAATACTGATCTAAATAAATAAAACAAACTTCTAAGAGTTTAGTGATACTAAACAATCACTCAAAAACTAAAGTTGAATCTAATACAATGTTTGAAAAGCCTCTACTAACTAGATTTGTTGGGACATTCTCCCAACTAACTCTATAAAAAATGGAAACTGAAATAAAAGACTGAATATGAAAACATGTCTATTGTCCTTGAAGGATGAGGACTCACCACTGAAGCTGTTGAATACGGAAAGAGAACCAATCTATGGGTGATCTGGATGTTGATTACCTGGACCTACATCATAAAAGGATTTAGCGCAGAGTATGCGTGAGTACTTCGAATGTACTGAGCATGAAGGATATAAAATATAGGTGAACAATTATAATTAAGTGATAACATAATCTGAATAGAAACATAGATACTGAAATATAACTGAAAATTGAGCTAAATGCAATGACCAAGTACTAATCATGAACAAAACATACTGAGACTAAATACTGGGGAATAACTGAAAACTTGGTCAAATGCACTAGAATCTGATTGTTGGAGCTACTATTAACCGATATAATACCACGTGAGCTAACGCGGAGTCCGATGTATACGCCCTATCAAGAGGACCCAATATACCTTGCCAGGGGTATAAAGGCATGACTAGCGTTATCACTAAATCAGATGCCCACAGAGGGGACTTATAAACCTACAAGGGCACATAGTTCTGGGACTATGAGGATACACTGAACCCTAGTCCAACTCGATGCTCAGCCTACTCCCAACTTGAAATGTGTATGACACAACTTAACTGAAATACTAGATTTGCTCAATATTCTGACATGCTAATCGAGAATGCACATCTATGTACTGACAATGAATCATTCGAAAATTTGGAGCATGTTTGTTTGTTTAACTGACCTAGCTAGCGTAAGTCATGAACTTAACGAATCTACACAACTATGGTTTTGAGTTTCATGCAAGGAACTAAGTAATGATTTCACGAAAACATTATAATTTGATTAATAATACTATCACAACTAAATCACAACCAATATCTAAGGCCTTAGAAACCCTAGGTCTAAGCAAGGTTTAGTGAATCAATAATCTGACTGAATTCTAGGGACCTAGTGGATGAAAGGAAGCCACTAGTGAAATCACACATACCTGGTGACGAAATTCATAGAGAAATCTTTAGATTTTGGGGCTCGAACCAAAGAATACGTACTGCATGTTCTTGAGATAGGTATCGCCTCTTTCCTTTTCTTTTCGTTCTAAGCTTGGTGAATTTATAGGGAATAATCGTTCTGGATAAGTTCTGACTAAGTTACTAGGCTTGAACTGAGTAAAACAATGTAATGTAGGGTTTAAACGACATAGTTTTGGTGTCCAACGCATAAGGGAAAAAGACTAAAATGACTCTAACGTAAAACTAGCAGGGGCCTTCCACGGATCCTATGACGCACCGTCAAAGGGACCATGGCCCGTCAAGTAGGTAATGGTCCTTGGCCAGTGACTAGTAGTTTTGGGGAACTTCCCTCTACTGTCCACTTCATGGACCGTATGGAGGATCACGACTTTGATAGCCACAGTAGTTCTTTACTTGGATTAGGGGCCTACTGGCTCAGCTTCACGAGCCTCACCACGGCCCGTCATAAAGAACACGGCTCGTAGAGTGCTCTGTTGTCTGATGCCTAAGCTTGGGAGGTTGTGTCTCACTCCCACAAGCCTTTGGATGGATTGCGAGGTGACCCAAGGCCCGTGAAAGGTCCCGTGGTCCACCACTCCTAGGTGGGCATCAACCATGGGCAGGTCGACAGACTATGGTTCCTTTCACGGTCCGTGAACTTTGTCGTGGTTCACCAATTTTCTGATGGTCTGTCTGAGCTTAATTCTGAGGTGTTACATGTATGTTGATTAAATTGTGTTTGTCATTTGTACTTTTTTGTGGTGTTTGTAAATTCACTTTACCTCCTATTTTGGTAGAAGTTATTTGAATCATTCTCTGCACAAAAAAATAGTTGAGTTTTTCTCATGGTGTGGAGCTACATAAAGTGTGACGGTGGCTTAAAAGCACAAGAAATAGTTGAGTTTTTCCCATGGCGTGGAGCCAGATGAAGTGTACGGTGGCTTATGAATTTAAGTGAGTGGTATAATAAATATTGCAAGATTGGGTTTTCTTGTTATAATGGCTTATGGATTTGAGTGAGTGGTATAGATGTGGAAAGTTTGAGTTTTATTTTCAAACTGCGGTAGCTAGGTAGGTTGTAAAAGACTGATTTTTATCTTAGCTGTAAATTGTTTGTACTTTTTCTATTGAAAGAAAGTTTGGTTTTTTGGGGATAGAATTGTCACTGCAAGAATTGTTTTACAAATGTAAAACTCTAACCAAGAAAATTTGTGACGTTTTACATGTAATTATGTAAACCTTTATCAATTATGTATATTGATTTAGTAAACTCAGCATTACTTTAAGAGCTATTGTTGTGCCCGTGCTATGACTGTATATGTTTTTATGCATGGCTATCATACTTGGTACATGTTTGTACTAACGCATACTCTTGCCTACATTTCCCTAAATGTTGGATCCGACCTTAAAAATTCTCACTTTTGTCGCTAGGGATCTCATATAGAAGATTGAATATTGGCGAGTCCTCATCACTAGAGGACCGAGCTTGATTTCCTTTTTGTCTTTACTTTTGATTTTGGAACTTGATGTACGGGCTACACTGCAATAAACTCTTATGTACTAGATGACTTAGAGACAATGTTTAGACTTCCGCTTTTCTCCATAAAACTTTGATATGTTGAACTCTTGTTTAAATCTCTTATCTTCTATTATCTTGTATGATGAATGCGAAGTGGCTTAGATGGGGCCTTTCGGGGTCTTATACGCCATGTTACACTTAGGGGGTACCTTGGGTTGTAACAATTTGTTACTTGTAACTTTTATCCTGTGTGAGGTAGGTATGATTAAAATCATCCTAAAATTATTTATACATAATTTATATACAAATACTATGAGAGGTGGGGATGGAGTCTATGAGGGTAGGGTGAAAATGAGGTATGTTGGAGCTTGGAGGGTGACATGAAACAATCAATGTGGAATGTGACGTATAAAACTTCTTTTTTCTACTTATCTTGAGGAAGTCAGTTCCTCATCGTTTAACAACCTTAATTCCTAAGAAGAACATTTTTCAAAGATTTTGACCAATCCGAACATGAGAAAATCAAAAAGTATTTTCCTCCGTATCAAGCACACTCTAACTCTTCTTGTGTCAAGTTTATCAAAATGTTTTCAAAAATACTTTCTCTAAGGTTTTGAAAAATAGAATAAATGACTTTCATAACGAGAATAGTAAAATAAGTTTAATAAATGGAATTTCATAATAATCATATTCTCCCCACACCCCAATAATATGACGTACCATCCCCACCCTTGCTCCAGCCTTTGCCCAAGCCCCACAACTAGGGTGTCACGCCGCGATCCTACACCCTAGACGGGACCGCCACTCGAGAACCATTACTGGCCAAAGTGAACCCTTGGCCTATCTCAACTCTTAGCGGAAGACTTACTCAACATTAGATAAACTCAAATATAAAGTTTTAACTCAAAAGTCTTAAATATTTAACTTAGGAGATTTAAAAAATATTCAAACTGGCAACAACGGCAACTCAAGTCTAGAACATTAACAATAGAAAATGAAACATACTTCTCAACTGCTACTGTCGATGAAGTCTCTAATACTATGAGCGATGCCGGGACAAGACCCCCGATCATCATAACATAACTGAAATAATAAATAAGGGATCCTCCGGAAGCAAGGAGGCTCACCAAACAACTCTGGAACTGCAAGTGGTATCAACGAAACACCTATTGATGACCCTGATCTCCTGTATCTACATAATGAAATGATGTAGGCCAAATGACATCAGTATATTGAATGTAGGAGAATGTAAGGGCAACAATGAACATAACATAACAACTTGAACTTGGAATGAAGGAAACATACTCACCTCAACTCTATTAAAATCAACCTCAACTCATGGGTACTCAACTCAACACAGTATAAGAACAACAATGAAGATGCAATTTATATTAATCATTTAAAATAGTAGATGGCAACTCAATGTATTTGAAAATACAATAATAACTTAGTTTGTATGTAAAGATACAAAATAACTCAATTTTGGAGATTCTGTAACTAAAAACCATCACTAGAGTTATATGATGATACAACGGCTCGCTCATGCTGCCAGAACTGTCCTATAACTTGCTGGAGTATAAGACATCCTCAACTAAGTGTATCCTCTAAGCTATCCTAAAAAAGAAATAAGGAATCATCTAAAAAGTATAACCCTTTTTCCCCACATTGGCTACATGATTTATCAAGACTTTGAGTTGTATGAACTTGTCCCCATATCGGTGCTCAATACTACTCCCAAAAATAGAATTCAGTTCATATGTTTAAAACCATTACATGATCTTCAATGTTTCAGATTATTACTCAAAAGGTTCTCTTACAAGAGACTATACTCAAAAACTCCTCATGAACTCATTCGGAAATCGATGTTTCCCCTCAATTTAAATGTAAAAAACATTTAATCTTGGGGATACTAAGTCCCCATATATTAATTTTGTAAAATTAAAATCAACTCTTCTCATCCTCATACTCAAGTACTCAAGTCTTAAAACAAGTTTTAGAAGACTGTAAAAGACTTCTCAATATGACTCGAAAGAACTCTCGAGACTTTACTCTTAAGTCTACCTTGAATTTGAATTATGAATTCAAGGGTTATATTTCATGTTATGAAGTATCTCTTGATGTTTAGATGTAGTTTAGAGTAGTCAGAATCAGAAAGAAGTAATGGTACACCTTAAAGGAACTCAGACGAAGAAAATGACTGAAAACAGGATGCGGCAGGCGACCCTAGCCCACTGAGTGGCGTGGGGCGCCAGCCCTTAAACATCAGAGGGTCACTTCTCGAGCACCGCTGACGCAGCGTGCCAGACCCCTGCCCAGAAAACCAGACGAATTTTGTTTCTCATTTTCTGACCTTAATTCTCCTAGAATCGAATGGTTTCTTCCAAACACTCTTAGATTCGTTTACCCAACTTAATTACATGAGAATCTACTCGAAAACCCTCAAAAAAAGTACTCATTAACAAGATTCTTTCCTCAAGGACTCAACCAAATATCGAAATTCTAGAAGAAAGAACAATACTTCAAGAACACTCATCAAAAGTTTAAATTTCTCAATCTTTATAGATGAATTCGAATATGTAAATCATGATAAGAGTGTGGTTGAACAAATCCATCACTATGGAATCTTACATACCTCTTAAGGATCAACCCTTGGCGAAATTCCTCGACAAATCTCAAGAACCTTGACGAACACCTTGAGTCTTTTCTCTTTTCTCCGAATTGAACCTTTCTCAAAACCCTAAGTGTATTTCAGATTGTGAAAATTGATCCAAATTATTTTAGACCCATAAAATATTACTAAAAATGTTTAAAGTTGATGGGGTATGAAAAAGATCAAAATACCCCTCAATAATTTGGATAAATTTCCTTAACTGGACAGGCTGACTTTAAACGGGAATATCTCCCTCATCCAAACTCGAAACTTAGCAAACTTAGTGGCTTTGGAAAGAGGATTCGAAAACCTCTTTTTTGATATCTTATGGGCCACCTAACGCATCATGTGCTAAAAGTTATGGTCGTTTGAATTTGACCCAAAACTCACAACTTAAGGTTAACTTGAACAAATCTCAAATTAACTCTTTCCAAATTAGTTCTTTCTAAATTTAACCCTTTCTAAGGCCGGATGTTACCATATATCCCCCTTGGGAACATTCGTCCTCAAATGAGATTACTCTAAGTAAACTAAGGGTGGTAACATCTAACACCTAACTCAAACACCCAATATACAATTTAACACACCATTTTAACTTAAAAAGTACCAAAAAGAATTAGTACCTTGATTTGGACTTTCTCCGGACTCAAAGAGATGTGGGTATCTCTTCTTCATGTCCTCCCCAGCCTCGCAAGTAACTTCCTCAACAAATTGATTCCTCCATAAGACTTGACTGATTCTACCTATTTAGTTCTAAACTTACCAACCTGACGATCAAGAATTTGAACATAAATCTCCTCATAAGATAGGTTGTCCTTAATACCAATATTTTTAGTCTGTATAATAAGTGAAGAATCGCCCATACACTTCTTCAACATTGAAATATGAAAAACTGGATGGGCTACTGCTAACTCTGATGGTAGTTCCAACTCATAAGCTACATTGTAAATCCTCTTGGATATTACGTAAGGACTAATATACTGGGGACTAAGCTTCCCTTTCTTTCCCAATCTCATAACACCCTTCATGGGTGAAACCTTTAAATACATCCAATCATCTACCTCAAATGCCAAGTCTCTTCTTCTAACGTCATTATAGGATTTCTTACGACTATGCGCTGTCTTAAACCTCTCTTTAATAATTTTCACTTTCTCCATATCTTGATGAACAAAATCTAGTCCTATCGACCCAACTTAAGCAACCTCAAACTATCTTATAGGAGATCTACATCTACTCCCATAAAGAGCATCATAAAGAGTCATCTTAATACAAGAGTGATAATTGTTGTTGTAAGCAAATTCAACGACATGCAAATGATCATCTCAATTTCCCTTGAAATCGATCACACACGCCCTCAACATATCCTATAAAGTTTGAATTGTGTGCTCTGCTTGACCATCAGTCTGAGGATGAAAAACAGTAATCAAATTTATCTTCAAACCCAAACCTTTCTCGAAAGACTTCCAGAATTATGCAGTGAAATGTGCACCTCTATCTGAAATGATGGACACCGGAACTCCATGAAGTCTGGCTACCTCTTAAATATATAACTTTGGCATAATCTTCTATTGAAAAGGTAGTTTTTACCGATAAAAATGGGCTGATTTAGTCATTCGATCTACGATCACCCAAATCGAATCATGCTGCATACGAGAGTGTGGTAAACCAGTACTAAAATCCATATTGATCATCTCCCACTTCCATTCTAGAAGATTTATGTTTTGTGCCAAACCACCGGGCCTCTGGTGCTCTTTCTTGACTAGGTGGCAATTCAAAAACTTAGCAACAAACTCTGCAATACACATCTTCATATTACTCCTCCAATAGACTTCTCTCAAGTTATGATACATCTTTGTGGAACCCGGATGGATAGAGTATCTAGAGCTATGAGCTTCCTCTATGATCTTCTCTTGGAGTTTTGATATATCGTGAGTTTTCGATACTATTGATACGTTTCACTTAGGATTTGTGAATGTCTAGGGCATTTTTGTGTTAGTTTTGTGTGTTTTTTGCTGTAATTTCAGGAAATAAACTCAGGCATGAAAAAATGAAGATGTAGCTGAGGCAAGTGCTGAAAAAGAGCTACCTACGAAGGCACCTACGGACCGTATGATGAGTGACGTCCCATAGATAAGGGTCATGGGACGACCATGCATGGTAAGATTGAAGCTTGACCAAGTGTGGAACCACGGTGGGGACTGATGGACCGTCGAATTACTTACGATCCATCATGCAGCTCCGTAGAAGTGATCAGAGGAGTGGTTCAGGTACTTGAGTTGAAATAATCTAAGTATAGAGCGACGAAGGTGACTGATGGTCCATCGTCTCACTGATGGACCGGGTTGCTGGTTCGTGGAAGTTGACTGAGAAGGTGGATTTTTGAAGATTTCAAATCGGCTAAGTATGGAGCCACAGAAGAGACCTAAAGACCGTCATTTGACTTACGGACCGTAGGTTAGCCTCGTGGAATGGAGACGCGTCCTGCAGTTTTATTTCCGTATTTTGTTTCCCTTTTATTTTGAGGATTTCTTTTCTATAAATAGGATATGTAAACCTCGTTTTTGGGGGTTAGATTTTATTACTTTTACTCTAGTTCTTGACTTGGGGATATTAACTTGCAACTTTAGTAATTCTTAATTTCCTAAGTTCATTTTTGAAGATTTTGGTGTTGCAATTCAAGTTGAATTTTTGGGTTTATTATTCTTCTTACGTAAGTTCATAATTCTTTCATCTAAAATAACGAATTGTTTTCATATGATTATGGATAACTAAACTCCACAACTAGGGTTGTGGGAACCATCAGCGAATAACAAAGTATGAATAGTAAATAAGCAATTCTTGAATAGTGTTTTGCATGTATTGATAATTCTTTCATTTAAAAGTCTTTTTAACGGTGTACAATGTTAGAACTCACCTTGTTGCTATTTGTCGGACCAAGGAGGTAATCAACAAGAAAAGAATTATCAACATAGATTTAGTGTGATACTATCTAATAGTCTAGTATCGATTGGTGCAAAGAAATAACTAAGCCAAACATCGATATGATGTCTAATATGAGGTAAAGGTAAGGGTAAGTAAATTATACACACGTAGTCGGACCAAGGTGCGGGGTGAAATTCTCTAGATGCCTGACCAAGGATTTAGAGATACCTAGCTTATCACTTTGCATGTAGTACACTAGGAAATGATAGCTATTACTAGGATTACTGCGTTATGAGCTTGTGGGGAACACGT
>JAJOOP010000860.1:0-23993 GCA_029582705.1 Solanum chacoense
ACAAACTAATGTAAATTTTCAATAATAATACCAACAAAACAGTAGAAAGTTTATAATAACAACAAACAAAAAACATAAACATTAAACAAAAAAAAAAAAAAGACAAGAGAAGAGAGCATATATAGAGATTTCTCAAAAAAAAATTTCAACTGTTTTAAGTGTATAATATTATGTCAAATGTCACTATTTATAGGATATGATTGGGGAACGCAAAGAGTTGTCATGAATATGATATTAATCCAGATCAATTGGAAGATGAACAAAAAAAATAATCATGAATTTACTTCAAATTGGATAAAAGAATACATATTTAATTCATGTACTATTACGATGATATACTATTTAATATTTAATTTATTAAATTATTTATGAGAGTTCAACTCATTTTTCTTGTTTTAATATTTAGCGCCATGTTATACGCCGGTGAGGGTAAAAATCGTTGGGATTTGAAAATTGGAGGCTTTTTATACGGAGAGAAAGATAGAGAGAGGTAAGCAGAAGCAGCATGTGCATAATCACTATTTTCTTCCTTTTTCTCACAGCAACAACAAGAGCTGATGGGTCTTCCAAATGCAAAGCTTGGCTGGTTCAATCTATTACCACTGATATGCCCAAACTTGCTCCTCTTGCCGGAGTACTTTCCACCGGTAACGTTACTCACCCAATTTTATTTTATATGACTCTCGTGTGGTGTGGTGTGGTGTCCGTACCAGATTTCGAGCAGTTGGAAGCATTGAGATTTGAATGTGAGACCTCCGGGCGCCGTCCCTTGGATGCCAAATTAATTTATGTGTTTTCTTAGATAATTCTTCATAGTGAATATGTCCTCTGTCCCCAAAATTTATGTGCAGATATTTGAAAATGGCAACTTTTTGCAAAATCTTCTTCTGCTTTTTATGTTTAGAATAAAGGGAAATGAATATTTAATCTGATATTGGATGTTCATTGTTTAAGATTGAATCATACTGGAATGTGAGTTTTGATAGTAGCAGACTATAGGTAAATGATGCCAAATGAAAAGAAAGAAAAGAAAAGGAGGGGGTGGGGGCCTGCTTGCATTGGGCAATGACTAGTCAGATTAGAAGCAAAGTGCGGAGTGTCCATGTCTTAATATCTGTATAGTGGTGATCTTTTGAGAGAATGACTTCATATATTCATTTTTGTTCGACTGTGGCAAAGTGAGCAGTCATCGTTTGTTGGAATCTGCTAGCAATGTCACAGTTAACTTCCATTTATGTGTTGCTGGAAAGTCTTAATCTTGAGTTTTCGTTGACCTCCAGGACGTCATAGTTAGTCGAGACCTTGTATATAGAGAGAATTTCTGTTCATAGTTCATTAACTCAAAGCCTCTAATTAGAGCTCAGAAAGACAGATATATCCTTTTATGCTTTCTTCTTCTTTTATTGAGTTTGATGCACTTGAGTCGAGGGTCTTTCAGAAACAACCTCTCTACCTCTCTACCTCTCTACCTCCACGAGGCAGTGATAAGGTCTGCACACACCCTACCCCTCCCCAGAACCCACTTAGTGGGATTTCACTGGGAATGCTGTTGTTGTAAAGTCAGATATATGCTTGTTAATTGTGTTGATTTTTCTTTGTAATTTTGTAACCTAATTTTGCTTTGATGATTACTTCAGCGGATGTTCTTCAGTGGCTGGCTGGAAACTCTTCAAAGATTTTGGACATAATTGCACAATATTGGCAATTAGTACCACGTCCCACTGATCCTCGTTCAGGGGATTATGGATATTCAAAAGAGGAGTTACAGAGATTTGGTGCTAACGAAGGGTTGAAAGTCTACAAAGCATTAGAAAATGCTGCAAATCGCAAACTTCCAATTAGGTAAGTCTGTAGGTATAGCTTAAGCCTAAACAACAAGGTCATTTGTTATCAAATATCTGCTTCTTGCTGCTATACATTAAACATAAATCATTAATATTACTTTCATAAACATGAAAAAAGGATTTTATGCTGCATCCTTTTTGCGCCAAATCTGGCTCCCCCGAAAAAAGAGATGCAAAACAAAACGAGAAAAAGAACCAAAAAGAGGCGAAATACTCACAAGATGACAAAAGAGTCATTTTTTAAAATAACGGAAGGATTGCAAAAGTGTTCCCATCACTTTCATTTAAATAATCCATTATTAAACTTTGGTTAAACTGATATGCTCATATGCAGTGCTATTTAAATTCAATTGGTGCTTTAGAATGCTGAGTAACTTTCATGTTGAGTGAAGATTAGGTCTTTGGTTGTAAAACACCAATATAAACTCAAGACTTTTTTATCTACTACCTTGCCCTGAGTTACAACTTGCTGTAAGTGCTGGATCGTAAAGATTACATAAATGGCTATCAGATATCTAAGTTTTTCCATTTCGGGCTTGGGCACAGGTTACCTGGATCAACTTGTATGTCTTCATGAATGAATAAAGTTCTAATTCTGTCAATCAGAGTAATTGGCTGGTCTCTTTTCATGTTTTCCTTTACAAGTCAAGTAGGGAAAGAGATGAAAGACATTATATCCTAGCAAAAATAGGGCTGCAAGAGCATCTCTTTACCCTTTTACACATCACAAGTTGCATCTTACCACTAGAACACCCGGGGCATTGGTCTAGTGGTAAGATGCAGTTTGCGATGTGTGGTTAGGCGCACGTCACAAGTTTGAACCAATCTGCAAACAAAGATGGGTGTTTAAGTAGGGAAGGGTAGAGGAGTGGGTCTATTATCCACCGAGTTTTGAATGGTGCGCCAACTGGCCCTCGGGATTTCTCGGTTATAAAAAAAGTCAAAATTGTATAGGGGAAGGCTGAAAATGAAACATCAGCTGTAGATTTTTTTCTAAGGAAGCTCTTATTTGGCTTTACGTGGATGTCAAGATTATTCTAGCTTTCAATATTCGTAGTTGACCTAAAAATAGAAATATTTATGTTCTTTACCTATGTATATGCTTTAACTTCTTTTATGCATGCTTCAGCCACCAAAGGAACACATGAGGTGTTTGCTTGGCTTGTATGTGCATATGGTGATTTCTCCAGTTCCCTTGGAACTAATCATAGTTCAGACTTTTACAGCATTCTGGAGTTTCTCCCGATTACACGGAAGAACCATCCAACTTAGCTTCAGGGAGGCCAAATGTAAAGAATGTTACATTGCTTCTTAGCGACTGGTGGGGATCAGGTGTAGTTCATGCTAAAGTTTGGATCTCAGACAGTAGAGATGTTTATATTGGGTCTGCAAACAATGACTGGAAATCTCTTACTCAGGTATAACTTTGGTCCAAATTAATAAGCATAATTTTCACCCAGTGCTACTGACCTTTTTGCATATTTGCGAACAGCAAAAGAAAGAGTTTTTGATTCTGCAACATTTTATCTTCCCTTCCAAAGTGGACAGCATATGCCATAACTGAATTCCAGTACATTGCGTTCATATTTATTGTTTTGCTTCTTGGTTTATGAAACTATCCTGGTTCTCCATTTTATTCAGGTGAAAGAAGTGGGAATATATCTCACTGGTTGCTCAGAAATAGCAGAAAAGGTTGAAATCTACTATAACAATCTTTGGAAACTTTCCCACCTTAATGTTTCAGCTTACACAAGATCAGTTTGGGATCAGCAATGGCAGATTAATCGCAAGGTTCCATGTTGGTCCCATTTTATAAATCCTAAAGAAAGGTGCAGGTATGTGAAAAATAAAGATGCAGACACTCTTCCAAGTAACTGGCTTTTTCCTTTTTTCTCCACATCTTGCAGCAGCTTTATAAGAGTGGGGAATTATTTTATATTTTCTTGCACATAATAATTGCATAAAGAAGCAACAAAGGAGAATGAAAAAATAGAAGTCATATTGGTGTGCAAAAGTCTATGCTTTGGGGTATTCCTACTTCTACAGGTTGAAAAATCGATGCCTTTATGCAATGAAAGTACAGATAACCAAACCAAATTCTGAAGTCTGCAAAAATTTGTTTGGGGAGCTGCTAAATACCTTGTTATAGTTTTGCCCATACCTCTCTGCTGAAACCCCTCCTTGCTGATGTATTCAGAAGAGAGATAGGATTGCACTCGAAACATCAGGTGTTCAAGTTTGCAAAATAAGCTCAGGATTGACTTTAACGTGATCAAATTTCCTTACTAAGAAAATGAATTGATAGGAAACTTCCTGCCCCAGGCCTTACTGTTATTAATAGGCCATTATGTTGTGTCTCGACAGATCACCACTTCCCAAATACGTGGAAATTGCTCATGTCTCTGGCTACCCTGTATTGTCAGACCCAAACATGTCGCACATTTCCATAGAAACACCTGGAGTCAATGGTTCATCTTCCGATCCTCAACCCAACTATCTTTCATTTGCTCCCCCAGAGGTATGTGGTCACTACAACCTTTTACTAGCAACTATCTTCATTTTCATCTGTTCTCATATGACATTTATCTCTTGGGGTTTTGTTTTTCATTTTTCCTTTTCATATTTTTTTCTTTTCCTATGTACACTCTGGGAAGTCAGTGAGTATATACATCCCATCATGTTTATATAACCCTTTAATCATGTAGCGAACTGTCCAGAAATGACTGATCCAAATTCTTGAGCAAATTAGATTTTCTTGGAATGCCTGCAAATGTGGATACACTAATTTCATTAGACTGAAGCAGAAGTTAAATACTACCCTTTTTTTTATCTAGATCTCATATAAATAGTTTTTTTTACGCTTTCATGGACACTGTTAAATAAAATCTATAATCTCCACTTAATCTAGATATCCTCAAGTCAACTGCTAAATGTGCCTTAACTGCTAAAAAGAATTAATTATTACAATCATGTCCTTTGTAAATATTATACTTATGTAGTCCCATATTGCAGCTCTTGTTTGGTCAGTACCAAACAGATGAACAGGCTTGGGTGGACACCATTAAATCAGTAGGAAAAGGAGGAACAGTCAGAATTAACACCATGGATTGGCTTGGTCAGTCAGGATACACAAAAGAAACAGTTTATTGGCCATCACTTTCTTCAGCTATTTCAGAGGTAACTTGTGCTTCTATCTTTTGCATGTTATTCTATATCCAGCCTATAGACATATATACCTTCTTTTATGTGACTCGCTTTCCTTTTAAGTTTGTTCCAAAAAGAATGACACTTCTAAATTTAGGAACATTAACTTTACAACTTCTCATTTTACCCTTACTGAGAATCTTTTACAACCACACAATGGTATGACATGTTTAAGGCCACAGGTTTCAAAGATTATATAGCCATACAAATGCTATGCATGTTTTAGACCTCAAGTTTCAAAAGTCCTCATTTATTTCTTAAACTCTATGACGATTCAAGCTATGCCACATAAATTCAAACAGAGGGAGTATCTGTTTTGACCTCTGATTTCTCATACTGTTTGCTTAGTGTATTTGACAGCATGGTTCCTCTGTAGTTTTAAAATGGATTTAAGTGAAACTTTAGAATTAGGTATTTCTTGATACCTGATTAGTACTAGTGCCGATACAGCTCAAATGAATGATGCACTTTTTCCCTTGAAACCTAAAAGCAATATCTACTGAGAAGTTACTCCTCTAATGTGTGCTGTTTGAATCTAATTAAATAGAGCATCCTCTTTTACTGATAAACTATATGTTCTCCTAATATGATGAGGCTCTGCTCATTTAGTTTAAACTGAATCTGATGCCAAAACTATCCTGTTGCCTACTTGAAATTTCTCAAAATGATGTATTCTTTGGTAGAAGAGAAAAAATATATTGTTCTAAGTACAGACCTAGGTATTTAACCTAGGCCCTTGACGATCACTCCGTCTATCAACCAACTCAAACTTGAGGAGCCAGGATAACTGGAATTGGTAGTTGTGCTTGAGTTTGCCGGTTTGTTGAAGAACACTCGACAAACTATACATTGGTAAGCTGAATACAAAAAGAATTCTGTCAAAAGAGTAAGAAGTAAATGCCTCCACTCAATTCTTAGGAAAAGACGGATCCTACTACTAGGCAAGGGGGTGTACACCAACTTATTTGGCTAATCCAGTTCTTTGCATTCTGCCGTTTCCAGCTTTGTCATGAATTGTTGCTTGGATGCTGTTAGGCGGCAATCATGGTAGCTGTTTCATCATTATGAAAATTCTTAGTAGAATTTCTCCAGGATAGTTTCTGCTTATTAATTATTCTTTTTCCTTTTTGTACTGCATAAATCTGCTAGTTTGTTCATAATTTCTCCTTACCTATTTTGGTTTACAAAATACTTATGGTGCAATATCAGGTTGAAGTATGGTAGTAAATATATTATTGCCAGGTTTGCAATCAAATATTATGATAAACCATGTAAAAACTCATTTTGTGGAAGCTGATCACAATTTTCTCATGTTTCTTAGTGAATGTTGCTTGTCATAGTATGGTCTTCTTCTTCTTTTTATTTGATTGTTAAAAAAGGTGGTGGTAATTGGTATGCATAGTATGGTCTTTTTTATATGCTTTTGACTTCTGAGAATACTTAAGTTCTTGTTTATGCTCAAGGAGTGTTTAACGAATAAAAGGAGCGGTAATGTGCAAAAGACAAATTACTTCAACATGAAGTCTCTTAAAAAAGAATAGTATAGAAAGGAGCTGCGGAAAAGTATACATAGGAATTGTTAAAACTGCAGCTTACTCAACTAGATAGTTTGTGTTCCTTTGTGGCAACATAGTGGAAGGATATGGGAGAAACTGGGTATGAGCTGGAGATTATCTAGCTTTCTTGCTTTTTATACTACTGTCCATTAAATGGTTTCAATACTAAAAAGCATCTTGTAGCCCCATTTCAGTCTACAACAATGGTAAAGGTTAATATATAGACCATTATTTTTTATTTTTTAAACGAATAATATACCATTATTGAAGCCCCCAAAACTTTGGTCAAGTGGTAAGAGCACAACACGTGATATGTTGGTTAGACATACTGCATACACCATAGGTTCAAACCCTGCCGCAGATAAACTTATGACTTTATTGGAAGTTTTCTAACTACTGACCAAAGTTCAAAATTTATAGTAGGTTGCTTAAAAGGAATTAATTTTAAACATTTAAATACAACCCTCTTTTGGTGTTTCTTGTCGCACTTTAAAAGGTTTATTTGTAATTGTTGCATTGATTACCCATTGCATGCATGTTTTCGTAGAATTATAATTGTTTTAACGGATCTATAAAATTTACATGTGAAACTACTATATATAAAAGATGACGTCGAATATACGCAATACCAATTCCCTGATCTAGAATAATCACTATATCTCAGGATAGCATGTGTTTATCCTTGATTAGAGCAACCTTGAGATCTTTTCATAGATTCAAGCTTTACCCTCATCCCGCGTGTGAAATTAGGTGTACTTTAATTTTTTTCTATAATTTCCGAATGCAGGTTGTCTTCTCCAAGGGCGCAAAGGTTCAAATACTGGTCGCAAAGTGGGCTCATTTTATAAACAATACAGATCAGTATCTGAAGTCCCTGCTTTACTCCAACACCCTATGCTCTTCTTCAAAGTACAACCACTGTTCTGGTAAAGTTGAGATCAAGTATTACATTGTTCCAGGATACAATTCAACTGGACCTGCAGCACTTAATGGTGCTGCCACTGGGAATATGTATCCTGGCTATACGCGGGTTAATCATGGTAAATATGCAGTTAGTGATGTGCGTGCACACATAAGCACCAGCAACCTGGTGTGGGACTACTTTTATACCACAGCAGGTGTTAGCTTTGGGACATACCAACCAGCCATTGTTTCACAACTTCAAGAAATCTTCAATGCTGACTGGACTTCGCCATATGCAGTGCCAGTCGAACCTTTGGATGAAGGTCATGCTTGTTCAAGCCGATGAAAAAGGAAAAAACAAGATTGCCCCACTGTTCTTCTCTGAACCCAAAAGACATAAGAGAATGATTAAAGGTCTTAAAGCTTTTACTTCTCTTTTGCTTGGTAGAATTCTGCTACTTTTAGAGTTTAGGTCCTTATCATTCATTTCAGTGGACATTTCTTGCACAATGCCTTTGACAATTTGTTCATCAAATAAATTTGGTTATGTAATGCAGTACTCAACTTACCAGATTTGTCTTCCATCAAAAATCAAATTTTAATCTAAAAAATGCAACCAAAATGAGATGTCACGTGTGGAATTACTAGTAAGTATGTTGAAATATGCAATCACTTTATGTCCCGTGTGATTCAGGAAATAAAATAAAATTCTATGTTTCATTGAGCCATCTCATCCCAATAGCACATGTTTGAAGCTCAATATGAAATCTTATTTCTTGCCAGACCCGTTCAGATATGGGAAAACTCTAGAGATTTGCTTCGAAATAAGATCCCCGCGTTGACCCTTATTAGGTTTTCCTTCACGGGAATTAAGAAAACAATTTTCTACTCCAACCAAAAAAGGTTATGTTTTATTCTGCTATACTAGCAATAAGATTTTCCATAAAAATACTGTTAGGTGCAACCTGAAGCAAGTCAATAGGCAAGATGACGCAATTTACAAAATGTAATAATCAAGTATAATGATTCTCATTCTATAACTAGTTTTGCCATAAAGTTGCTCCCTTTTTGCCTTTTGCTCAAAGGCCAGGAGGTTTGAGAAGTGAAGGAACACAGCTGAATATGCCATCCAAATCCACAGGAACATTGATAGCTCGAGTAACAATTTCCGGCATCTCTGCTTTTCCCTTCCATGTGTTGAACCATGGCCCTCCCCCAACTTCTAGACCTGCCATATTGCTTGTAACATCCAAAATAACCTACAAACATCAATAATATCGATTAACTAAAAGAAGCAATTGATGCAATGCAGTATATAACAGGGAGTACTGTATATTCCAGTGTTAGTAATATAAGGCAGCTTTGTATGATACAGAGTTATATATGGAGATCAGGTTTTCTTATTCCTAAAACCAAATGACACCTAAAAAGTCCTCCGAGTTCAAATTCCAAGTGTGACATTCTTGCATCACCTTATGAGTACATGTATCTCCACTTTAACGTCCAGAAATGATAAGTACGCCCCAAAAATAAATATTTACCTCTCCTTTACTCCCATTACTCTTCCGTTCCCACAACTGCAGTCTTAGCTCACCGAAACAAGTATCTCTACATGCAGGAGCGAGACCCATCTCTTCTGTAGGAGCCCGCAATGTGGTTCCAGGATCTTCTGTTGTTGCTTCTAGTAATGCCTGTTCAAGTTGGATATCCAAATTAGATAGCTAATGAATCAATCACAAATGCGACTAAATCAGCTTCCAGCTAATCAACAAAATTCAGGGTTTTTGGGAATTGATTAGGGCATTAATTTTCATCTGGTAAAGGCTATCCAATAAGCTAAGCTTGGCTTCAGCATTAATGCAAGACATTGACGAAAGAGTTATATTCTCGAAATGCAAACTTACCATATGTGTCTCATTCTCCGCAGATATATGCCATTTACCCCAGGGAGTGATTTCCCAACTAACACTAGCATTCCATGGAACAAATTCATAGAAGATACCTCCATAGTGAATTCCTATCTGCAAGATTTGTTAAGCATAAGGATTAATAAAGCTAGTAAAATAACACAGTAAAGCAAAACTAGTAAAGTAGAAGCTTCGAGATACAGTACAAAAACACTCTCTTTCGTCATTTGAATGCATGAGCGCTCAAATCAAGTTCAATAAAACTGGTAACCAACGAAGAAAGAAGGGGGGAAAAGTAGATTCTAGAAAATTAAGCTAGAGATAAGTACCAGAGCAACACTTTCAAAAGTCTCATTCAATCCCGGAAGTCGCCTTAATCCACCACCAGCTGTCAAAGCAACATCTCCAATTGCACCTTCAAATACACTGCACTGGACCTGTAATTGAAAAGATCGGGTGCAAATTGAGAAAGGAAAATAGTGACTTCTTGTATTTCTGCCATTAAGCGTGTCATATATGACCAGTTTGACAAACTACTGATTGTTTTCTTTTCTTCCTTTCACCAGCATATTTGTCTGTTATGCCCACCGACTTATTTTATTTTTTCTCCCTTCTGAAGTTTCTGGAGAATATAGGTAAGTCTCCACATTGGCTAATTGAATAACAAATAGTTCATTCATTCTTCCATTCTTCAGAAGTTTGCCTCACAGAAATCTCATGGAGACTATAACCTGAACAGCAAATATCAGATCCCTAAACTAGTGATCCGAATTCCCAAAGGCAGGACAGCAGACAAGATATATATAATGGTCGACAATCCTAAGACAAAGTTGGATACAAATAAGGAGCTGCAAATAATTGAAAATATTCTGCAAAGTGAGATGTCAAGGAGGCAGGAGGTACCCAAAACCACTTTCTTGGGAAGGAACCACCCCAGTTCTTTTCGGAGTAAGAAGGGGCATTTTGAAACTCAAACCGCTGACCATCCCACTCTATCCAGCCTGGCAGAAGAAATTGATGATTAGGTTCTCCCTTTTGTTCCTTTTTTATGATTTATCAAACACATAAAACATTGCACTCAACTTTTCAGCTGATGAATATCTGCAGTTTAGAGCTCAAATACTGAAGAACATGAAATGTAAATCTGGTTTCTAAGGCATAGTACAAAATACCAATCTTTTCTATTTTCTTTATTCTATACAGGCCAAGTACCAATCCTAAAGTTCTGCGACTCTCTTAGGGTCTAAGATGTTTTTCAAAAGAAAGTGTAATTTTCAGCCAGCTAGTAATGTTGTTCAACATGCATAGTCAAGAATCATCTCTTTCATCGCAAAATAAAAAGATATCACTATAACTAAGAAACATCTATTAGGCTTATCTATCACTGGAAATGGTCAAATGACCAATCAGATTACATAATAGCATATTTATCACATGGTTGTCGAGATCACAATCCAGATCAAAAGATCATAAAGATCCAAGTTATGGTATTAAACCTGTTAACATGGTAAAATTGAAAAATTGCAAGACTTAAAGGAGGGTGTAAAGTGGTGTATAGAATCATATATTTCCAAACTGGGCGAAGAGATCAAACTAAAAGAGCTATTGAGTTTAGATTAATGAAGAGCTTCCAACTCATACAACAGAGAACTCCATGAATGAAATATGAGAAGATAAAAGTTCTCGAAAAACCAAGCCAAAACTGAAAAGCTGGGAAAAGAGTTAGATATTACCTGTTGAAAGTCCAGCTGCCATGCAAATTTGCCAATGTGGCTCAAATACAGGAAAAGCAGCAAGCCATCCGGCTGTGGACTTCTGCTTTGAGTTAACATCGCCCCATCCATAAATGGGCCGTGTGCTATACTCCCAGCTAGCAGTTTTCACAATTTCAGTATAATCTGTCCTGTCAAGTAAAGTTATGTCAATTGATCAACACCTATGTTTCTCACATGATAAACGTATAGGGGGGAAAATACAAATATAATTTTCTCTTCCCTAACTTTGAGCATAAAGTATCTGAGGCTCAATCAACCCTGATTACGAGATAAGAGGGATCAAATATTATTCATGAACTGGTTGATAGCATCACATATGGGAGAAGGGACCAGAGATTGTTCTTAAAGAATGGGTAAGGAGATCAGCAAGGTTCAGAAAACTTGTCAACGCTTAAAAAAGAGAAATTTGCTTGAAAAGAGAGACAATAGAAATTGTTTACAGTAACAACCCTAGCTAATACCATGGTAGCATACAATTGAAGAGAGGCTATAAAACCTTCCCCAAACACTTTATACCAAGTCAATTTCCCAACTCTATCCCGCAATCATGCACCAGAAGAGAAGAACCAAGAGGAGTGGGGACAGATATTATGCATTTTAATACCGTTTCTTTCTGCTTCTACCTGGAGATGAAGAAATCACATAAGAGACTCACTTTCAAGTTTTACTTCAACAGACAGTCATAACTTTTTCACCTTCTGGTGTTTTTTTCCTAAAAAGAGAACTGATTGAGATGCAGCTATAAGATAAAACGATTGGTTCTCTAAAGGTGGGGTAAATTCCATTTCTTAAAGTTCACTGGTGACAACTGTAATGAGAATTCCATTCTGGTCCATTCAGATGTAAAACAAGATCCTTGCTTTGTGCTACAGTATTTATTACAACCTTGATATGCTTGTGATTAAATGTTAAATACAGACACTGGGATTGTTAAATCCAGCACCATATCCTTTCCTCCCTTCCTCAAGCGAGGGTAACTAAAAGGAGAAAAAGTAAATCAAACTCATTACATCATGTAGACTTAAGTACCCTAGGATGGGAACCCATCATGGGACGAAGAAATACTAATACTCTAAGAACATCACAACAATTTGAAGCAAAAAACTGCTGCTGAACTTGATTTCTTCTACACTATGTTTCAAGAGAATATGCATTTTGGAAACAATACAAGTTCTCAATGAAATAACTACCTCCCGTCATCGCGAATAGATCCTTGATGCCAAAGTGGGGTAACTTGAAAACCCTCTGTGACGCGGCGATTGAACTCCTGTATAAGCCATTAGAAAGACAAACAGTCCATCACAGGGCATACTGGGGATGTGAATGATAGAGTTAAGAAATACTTAATGTCCCATATTTGTTCTTATAGGAAATGTCACCAGTCATGAATAACCAAATGATTCTTCTAGATATTTCACCAATGATAGCTGAAGTTAATACTTCGTATGCCTTGGTGAGTTCGGCGCACTGCTACTTGTTTGGGTAGTTTATTCTACAAGCTATGCTTGAAAAGAATGCCTCAAGTTTTTATTCATTTAGGGTGAGTTTGGTATGACGGAAAATGTACTTTTTGGGAAATTAAGTGGGTTTCTTACTTATTTTCTCGTGTTCGGTAAGTAAGCAAGAAAATATTGTCCTAAGAGCATTTATATGTGATAGCAAAACACTATGGAAGTGGGATGCAATGGGAAGTAAGGGTTCAAGGGTGGGATAGTCAAATGGTTGGGGGGATTGGGTGGATGAAGAGGAAAGTTAGAATTAAATAGTTGTTAAAAAGGGAAAGGGTAATTCTTTTTGGAACAGAGTAAAAGGAAAGTAGGTCAAACAAATTGAAACCGAGGGAGTAGCTATTATCACAACCATGTCAAGATCTTTAAGTTTTGTAGGGAAGAAATCTATAATAATAGTTTACTCAAATTAAATAGAACTGTAGAGGCTAGCTTCAAGTAACTCCTACAAACACTTTGCCAATTATATAAAAGTGCAACATCATTGGTGTTTAGCTGAATAAATTACTCAATGGTTAATGTAATCATGTGATTATTTAAGTAATCTCAGGTAAATGCAGTATCAATGTCCAAACTGTAATGTCATGAAAATGATCTCTAAAAATATATTACTTATGAAGAATAAAAGTTTAACAGAGGACAGACAATGAAAAGTACAGACCTGAGGGCGAACTTCCTTATTTGGGGGCTTAGCACTATTTTGGGCAACGAAGGTGTTGCCAAGCATCAGTTCATGCCTACCTGATCATGAGATATTGGTATTTGTTAGTACACTAGGAAAAATTTTAAATGGACAGAATAAATTGCTACATACGGAGTGTTATCGCAAGCGAAAAATGCAAAAGGCTCTAAGGTCCTTTGGGGCTTTAAGTGCAAAGCGCAAATAACATTCGGCTTTAATGAAAAAAGGCGCAAATGGAAAAAGGCTACAAATATGTATGACTAGTCCAAGATTAATGATTGTATGCATGAAAAACAAACATATTGTGACACTGACACCTCAGGTGTTTACGGTTACGGTTGTCCTTTTTCTGGTATAGAAGGCTTGCAAGCCTAAATTTGAGAGTTTTATTGAAATCATGTTCTTATTCGAGAACATTGGTTTTACATTAAAAATTTTAAATATATTTTTAGTTTCTTCTTAAGATGCCTCAAATATTTATGGAAGATTCTTTAGTTATGATATAATTGTGTATGTGTTTATTTCATAGGAGTTTTATTATTTATGAGTATTTTATCAGAGATAGTAAGTCTAGTTATGTCAAAAATTATTACTATATGAGGTAAGCTTTATTCAAAATATTTTTTCATTAAATGTGATACATTCAAAAAGGTTATATGTATTTTACCACGAACCTATGCAATACCAGAATATCTACGAAATGAAATAAAATAGAGTAGAGGTTTTCACCTCCACTTCCACGTGGAAGTGGAGGGAAAGTACAAGAAGGATGTACACCTATTTATTACAAATGATGGAACATTTATTTTACAGATCATTGATTTTGTAAAGCTAGTAAAGATCATGATCAATTGTGGTGGAAAAAATATCCTATATCTAGTTAAATTCCCACCGCCCACTTCTAGTTATATATATATATGAGAATTTCAACCAATGCATCTTCTTTTTAAGATATAGTAGGAAAATGATTCTGCAACTATTTGCTCACGCTAAGGGAAGGAAAAAGTTCTTTTTGAAGTAGTATAGTATATCGAGAGGAGAAGAAAGAATAAATTGATTATCGACCTCAAGTTATTTGATCTCAATTCAAAGTATGTTAAGGCAAAGCTCTCTTTGGGGAGTGACATATACCAACAAGGAAATTGAAGAAAAAAAAATAATAATAAATAAATATATATATATGATAAGAGTGAAATTGTTTAGTGTCACATTTTTATAACTGCACTCATTGGCAGTGAAAAGTATGCCTTAGAGCCTTGATTGAAGTTCCCATTAAGTGCGTCTTTGACAACACTGTTAACGTACGTGGAAAAGATACTAGTCTAACACCGACAAGTCATGATTCTTGGTCGATATAAAAAAAAAACATGTATGCTATGTTGAAAAGTAATCCTCTTCTTAAAATGATTGACAAGAAGAGAATAAGTGAGAGCATTCATGAGTAAAGAAAGTCATTGGAGTTTGCATCATCATGGTCTTAGCAATACTCTGGAGGTGGTCACAAAGAGAAAACTCCCTATATGGCTGATTTAAATGACAAGGCTCTGAATAACTTTAGAGGCAATTCAAAAAGGAAAACAATAACCTTCTCCTAAAAAGGATAGGAATAGCTTTCACTTAGAGAATCACAACTAAGCATGTGAAGAGCTCAATCATCTACTTCAATAGACGGGCTTTAATACGGCTAACAAAGATAGACATTGCTAGATCAAAATAACAAGATTCAATAGAAAAGGAAAAAAACATACTCCCCCAGAAGTTTGAAGACTCTTCACTATATTGACAAATGTACTTGTCATCTGCACCAAGAATTTGAGCTCCCACACCAGTAAACCGAGGACCATATTGCAGCTCCTCAAAGCTGCTTATTTCTTGGTAAATGAAGGACTCTCTACAGAATACATGAAGCAGAAACTCTGTCTGTACTCTGGAATTGATACCTTAAAGAACCAACCTTCAAAGAATTTTCTGGTACTTCCATCAAAATGATACCTAAGGTATCAAAATAAAGTAAGCTATCACAAATGGATTCCTTCGGCTTCTACATTGCATTCTAGATAACAAAAAGAAAATTCTAACTCCAAATCACTTCACCTCTCCAATTTTTCAACAGATACTGCATGGGGTGTGTTCGGTATTGAGGAAATGGAAAATGTTTTCCAATTTTTCCATGTTCAGTTGGTCAAAATATTTGGTAAATTAAAAGAAAATATAGTTCCTTAAAAATGAGGAAAATTACTTTCTTAATGGCAGTAAGAAAAACAAATTGTACCAGTGACATTCTACATTGATGTTTCCTCCCTATACTCCAACACATCTCATCTTCACCCCACCCCCATAGACACCATCCCCACCACCCAACCCCCACCTCTCATAATAATAAGTTCCTTAAAAATAAGGAAAATTACTTCCTTAATAGAAGTAGGAAAAATAAATTCTACAAGTGACATTCCACATTGATTGTTTCCTCCCTATACTCCAACACACCTCATCTTCACCCCACCCCCTAGACACCATCCCCACCACCCAATCCCACCTCTCAGATTATTAGTCTTGATTATATACAAATGAAATGATATTTTTTGTAACATACAGAACACAAGAATATAAGCAAGAAACCATTTATTTACCTAAAAGATAACAGTTCCTTGACATACCCATATTTTCAATTCTTCCCTCACTTTTCAATTAAAAACCAAGCACACAAATTCGACGGGTTCTTAAAAATCAAATCTTTTTCTGAGAAAATTACTGTTACATTTGAATTCCATTCAACTAAATCATCAATTAAAGGAAATGGATTAGAAGTTTTCTTACCCGCTATGAGGAGTTCGAAGAGGACGATTAGAAGGCGTAGAAGAGTAAAGCGGTTTCACAGGCTCCCTGTTTTCCTTCTTTGTGGTGTCAACAGATGAATCAGCTTTGACTACAAATGCATGTCTTGATTTTTGAGACTGCACCTTCAGGATAGTAGATGAATAATTATTCAAAAAAAGTTCCCCATTTGCAATTGAAGTTGCAAAATCGGTCCTAATCCTAGAAAATCCAACATTTTTCGAAATTGGAGAAATGGCGGAAACACTATAAAAGCTCTCCATGGTTGATTTTGGATCAAAGGTGGGATTTGTAGAGTTTTTGAGGTGAAATCAGAGCGGCAACTGTCTGCCTCTGCCACAGTATAATACTCCCCCTGTTATATACGCAAACAAAAATATTTAACACATAATTTTAATTACAGTCTTTTTCTAATATCATAACTATAATTTTATAACTAGTTTAATTTTGCAATATAGGACATAATTTAAATTACATTCCTTTTCACTAAAGGAAAGTACAAAAATAGAAAAAAAATTAAATATCTACTTTGAACTTTGACTAATTTAATTAATTGAAATGAATAAAAATGTCATCCATTTATAGTTTGACTCAAAAATGTTATTTCCGTAATATTTTGGTTTTAAAATGTCCTTAAACTATGCGAAATGAACAAAACTGCCGTTAATATTTTGGTCCAAAAAGGCCCTTATTGTTATTTAATGAGTCAAAAATGCTCATTTTTCAAATAAATATATTATTATTTTCTTTTCAACACATTCTTTTTCTAATAATGCTTTTTTTAATTAGCAAATGTTTATCTTACTTCAATTCAGAAAAAAATAAAAAATGAAAATATTTCTTGTTTTATTATCATTATTTTTTATCGTTATATAAATATAAATTAATGATAGATATAATATGATCTTATATATGTGACATATATTATCTGTCGAAAAGGTACATGAAGTTATTCTATTTTAATTGATAAAATGAGATTAAGAAGAAAAAAACAATTCCTACATTTTTATTTGTTAAAGTGATTTTAGAAGAAAGAAAACAAGAATAATGTTCTTTAATAATATTTTAACTAGGATGAAGATGTGTTTAAAAAGTAAAAAAAATAAAAAATAATAAAAATAAAATAAAATATATATATATATATATATATATTCGAAAAAGGGCATTTTTGACCCATTTAGTAACTATAGGGGCATTTCTGGATCAAAATATTGATTTCAAGCATTTTTGAGCCAAAGTATTGACTGTAAGAGCATTTTTGAACCAAACTATAAACGGAAGACGTTTTTGTTCCTTTTACATAGTTTAAGGATATTTTTGACCATTTTCCCTCTTATTTTTACACTTTCGAGAAGCGACTCGAACCTAGAAAAGTTGGAGATGGAAGATGACTTATCAATTTTTTATTTTTACTAACTGAATCTAAATAATAATTTCATATTATTTGCTTTATTTTTATATATTATTTATTTTATTTCAAATTTTTTGTTTGGTCATAAAAATATCAAATGTAAAAAAAGCATTTTTACTTTTTACTATTATTTTATTTTAAAATAGTATTTTAAACTTTTTATTTTTATAAAAAATACCCTATTTATTTTTTCCACCAATCAAATTAAAGAATAATTGATCGAAAAATGTATACTCGACGAGAAAAAATTATTTACGCAATGTTGGAGAATTTTATTAAAGATAGTTATTTATTAGTGTTATTTAATTTATGTATTAATGAATAGATTTATTAACAAATGATTTTATTTCTTAGTCTTTGCATCTTGATGAAAATTTTGTTCCAAGCTTGTTTCAATAGGGGGTTGTATTTTTAAAAGACTAGATAGGGTCTTTGGGAACCAAGAATTTTTCGATATTCTCCCCTCTAGTGAAGTCATTCATCAGGTGCGAGAAGGTTCTGATCACGCACCACTACATGTAATATGTAGTTCGGAGGAAGAGCCAGTAGTGCGGCCTTTTAGGTTTCTGAACTTTTGGACAAAACATCCAAATTTTAAAAAAGTAATAGAGGAGAATTGGAAGGTGGAGTTTGTAGGCTGCCCTTTTCTAGTGTATCAGACAAAGATTAAAAAACTGAAAGGAGTATTATCGAAGTGGAGCAAGGAGACGTTTGGAAACATTTTTCAACGGATTGCTACACTAGAAGATGAGATAAAGGTGAAAGAGATACAACTGGAAGTTAATGCTTCGCAGGAAAATAGGGCTGAATTGAAGAAAACGGAGGCTGAACTAAGAAAATTCTTGCATATGGAGGAGGAATTCTGGAAGCAAAAGGCAGGGATGACATGGTTCAAAGATGGAGACAGGAACACCAGATTTTTTCACAATTATGTGAAAGGGAGAAGGAAAAAATTACAGCTGACAGAAATCCAAACCTCTCAAGGCGATGTGGTCAATACAAGTGAAAACATTGGAGCTGAGGCGGTGTCCTACTTTGAGGAACAATTTAGAGAAGCTAATAGACAAGAAGGTGAGGAGTTGTTAAATACAATACCAAAACTGATCACCACAGATCAGAATGAGAAGTTAAGTAAGATGC
Organism: Solanum chacoense; assembly: GCA_029582705.1. Classification (NCBI taxonomy): domain Eukaryota; kingdom Viridiplantae; phylum Streptophyta; class Magnoliopsida; order Solanales; family Solanaceae; genus Solanum; species Solanum chacoense. The sequence goes on from JAJOOP010000860.1 coordinate 18,766, forward strand.
CCAGCGAAGAGGAGGTGAAACATGTAGTTTTTGATTTAAACGGGGAAAGCGCAAGCGGACCAGATGGCTTCTCAGGTTTGTTTTTTCAATTTTGTTGGGAAATTATAAGGGAAGACATAATCAACATGGTCAAAGCATTCTTCTGTGGGAAAATGATGCCGAAATTTATTACCCATACAAATCTTGTATTACTGCCAAAGAAGGAGAATGTGAAGAGTTTGACTGATCTGAGACCGATAAGTTTATGTACATTTGTGAGCAAGATCATTTCAAGAGTACTACATGAGAGAATAGCCAAGCTGTTACCAAACATTATCTCTCAAAATCAGACGGGATTTGTAAAAGGAAGAAGCATTACTGAAAATGTCTTGCTAGCCCAGGAGATCATCCGAGAAATTAACCAAAGGAAAAAGTATCATAATGTAGTGGTGAAGCTGGACATGGCAAAAGCTTATGATAGGGTATCTTGGATCTTTCTGATCAAAGTCCTAAGGAAATTTGGCTTCTCAGAAACTATCATTGATATGATTTGGAGATTATTATCGAATAATTGGTATTCAGTGTTAGTTAATGGGAAAGCCTTTGGATTTTTCCAATCATCTAGAGGATTAAAACAGGGGGATCCATTATCACCTACCCTATTCATCATAGCAGCAGATGTACTGGCAAGGGGGTTAAATAAGCTACATGAGAAGCCGAAGTTTAGAGGATATGGTATGCCTAAGTGGAGTCCTTCCATCAATCATTTATCTTATGCAGACGATACTATATTGTTCTGTTCAGGTGATAGGAAATCAATAAGAATGATGATGAGGGTGCTAAGGGAGTATGAAGATGTGTCAGGTCAAATGATCAACTTGAATAAAAGTTTCTTTTACTTACATGACAACACTCCTCTCATCGTTGGAATCAGAATAAGAAGGATAACTGGAATCAAACAGGCTTCATTTCCATTCATATATCTGGGATGCCCAGTGTTCTATGGAAGAAAGAAGAAGGAACACTATGATGATCTGGTGAAAAAGATACAGAAACGAATAATGACATGGCACAATAAATGGTTGTCTTATGGAGGTAAGTTTATTCTGATTGCAAATGTGTTACAGTCAATGCCAATATATTTGCTCTCAGCAATGAATCCACCTAAGAAGACCATCGAACATTTGCATCAAGTTCTTGCCGGATTTTTCTGGAGCAAGACAGGAGGAGAAAAAGGAAAACACTGGGTAGCTTGGAAGGACATGTGTTTCCCAAAGGAGGAAGGGGGTATTGGAGTTCGATCACTTCACGATATAACCAAAGCTCTCTTTGGAAAGCTATGGTGGAAGTTTAGGACCTCCAATTCATTATGGAGCAATTTCATATGGAATAAATACTGCAAGAAGCAGCATCCGATAATGACCACTGGCAAGGGAGGTTCTCACGCATGGAAAAAAATGATAGAAGTAAGGGAAGATATGGAGCATGAGATATGGTGGCAGATCAAAGGAGGAGGAGCAAGTTTTTGGTTTGATAACTGGACAAAACAAGGTTCACTGTATTACACAGAAGAGCGAGCAGGAGAAGAAGAAATAGAAGTAAAACAATTCATCGTGAATGGGGAATGGGATGAACAGAAGATCAGAAGCCTTGTATCGCAAGAAATGGCAGAATACATTCTTGAAAACATTGACCCTAGGATTGAAGAAGGAGATGTAGATGTTCCTTGGTGGATGGGAAATTCCAACGGGATCTTTACAGTAAAGTCAGCATATGAAGGGCTTAGACACAAAAAAGAGAAAGAGTGGTGGTGGAGTCGCATTTGGAGCAGAGGAGTTCCTTTTAAGATGAACTTCTTGTTATGGAGAAGTTGGAGAGGCAGAGTAGCAACAGAAGATATTCTTCAGAGAATGAGAATAAGCATGGCCTCGAGATGCTACTGTTGTGATAACCATGAGCAAGAAACTATGAGTCACCTTTTTCTAACAGCTCCCATAGCCCAAAAGCTATGGAAGCATTTTGCTTCATGTGCAGGTATCAGAATAGAAGAAGGCTTACAACACACTATTACAGAATGGTGGGATGCCCCAGCCAATCCAAAATTGAAGGTTGTGTTTCAGGCAATACCAGCTATATTGATATGGGAGCTATGGAAAAGAAGGAATGCAAGAAGACATGGAAAAGAAGTAACATTTGAACAACTCAAGCAACATAGTCAGGAGTCTGTTTTCAAATTACTGAAAACACTTTTCCCATGGATTAACATTCCTAAGGAGTGGGAAGGTACAATAGAAGTGCTGAAGAGGTACAGACCCATACTGCACTATAAGCCGATATCCTGGGAAAAACCACAGGGTGAATGGATAAAGTGCAATACAGATGGAGCAAGCAAAGGAAATCCGGGGGAAAGTGCTTATAGTTTTTGCATAAGAAACTATCTGGGGGATTTAATACATGCAGAGGCAGAGAAAATAGGAGAGGCTACAAGTTTGGAGGCAGAAATCAAGGCAATTTTAAATGGCCTAAGATATTGTTCTAGTACTAATCTCACAAAGATTATTGTGGAAACTGACTCACTAGGCCTTACAAAAATCATAAACAAGGTATGGAAAACTCCATTGCAGTACATAAAAGAGATAGAAGAAATACAAGAGCTACTGGGGAAGGTAAATGCATTCATTATACACAGATTCAGAGAGGCAAACCAGCTTGCAGATAGAATGGCAAATGAGGCATACACACAGCAAGAAAAAAAACAATGGTTGAGCTTTGAACAACTATCAGTGGAGTGTAGGAGAATCTTAAACATGGACAAAACAAGCATACCAACATTAAGGATTAAAACAAGAAAGATCAAGGATCAGCAGCAACAATATGTACAAGCATAATTACAAAGCTTACAACAGAGTCTTCCAACAAATAAAGAGGTCCTTGGAGTCGATTGAGAAGAAGCAATGGCAAGATGGAGAGGGGGACAACATTGACGATACATAGCAGTGAAAGGAGAAATATTAGATTAGCAAATGCTCCCTGTGGCGACATTGAAGAGAAAGAGGAGAGCTCATTTTAGAAACCCTGGTGAGAAACTAGTTAAGATAAACATGCGGGTTCCTTTGGACAGGGCCAAACACATTTTAGTTTCCTTTTATTTTGGGCTCGTTGGGCCATTTTGTACATATTCTTTGATTAATAAATGAGCTCCTAAGCTCAATAAATTTAAAGAAAAAAAAAAAAATAGCGAAAATCATAGTTTATTGGCGATGTTATGGGAGACGAAAACTCAGCTCCATGTGATTTCTTTCTATGTTCAATAGTAATGTTATTTACTTTTTGTATTATAGTATAATTAAAAAAGTTAAGTTGAGTTATTTTGCTAGATTTTAAAAAATTGAAAAAATCTTAAATCATTTTATTGAAAAAATACATCCAAACTCTTAAAAAGAAATCTAAATACTACGGTCAAACATAATATGGACTCCAACTTAAAAGTTTTAAATAAAGTGAAATAGCTTCTTCCTTTTTTAATGGTTAAGCATCAAACTTAAAATTGAAGTGAGAGGTAGCTGGTCTATTTTACTAAATTGAAATCAAATAGTGATTCGAACTTATAATCTTAAAATTTAACCGGAGACTGTCTTGCTGATTTTTAATTTTATTAAATTTAAATAGTAACTCAAATTCATAATTTAAACATTGAAGATGGAGGATAAGTTATTTATTTTTTATTTTCACTAAATCGAATTCGAATGTACAGTTTGCATCCAGCTCTACATGAAATGTGAAAAATGTATGCTCTTGAAATCACTTGTTATTTAACCATGCCAATTTTATTAATTTTAAGATCATAAAATTTAAGTTATATACTCATATTAATAGTTTAAATTCCTTTTTAGTATTTAACATATTAATCAAGTACTATTATATTTTTATCAGATAATTAATTAATATTTATTAAAATTTATTCATGATTATTTAATTAGTAATAACCTAAATTGGTTTATACTTTATATATGTAGTAGCCTAAAATAATAATGTATTTTTATGTCTAAAACAGTGGAAGACAAATATTAGTGTTTCTATTATTAAAAATAATAGATTGAGACATTTCTATGCTTACTCTTGCTGTCTTGCATGAGTTGGAAACCTCCTTCACCTACTGCACTATTGAGGAATTTCAATTAGATATTATTTTTTTAAGAAAATATAATTAATATGTATAAATATTATATTTTTCATTTTAGTTCGTTAAAAAAATGACACAAACTTAAATTTGTAAACAATTAAATTTAACACTTTTTATTTTATTATTAATGAAAAGTTTTTATAAATTAAAAACCACATCAATATTATGACATTTAAGAACACAAATTTTTAAAAAATTATGTACTAAATTTGAATTGACATTACCCCTAAAAGAAAAAATCTAAACAATTTTTTAAGAAATCATTTGATTTATAGGATAAAAGATAATAATTTCGAATAAAAATAAAATATAAGATCCTAAAAAAAAAGATTTGATATTTAGCTTTCCAACAAAAAATGGAACTACTATTGGTTAATACCACGTGAAACAAAGTGTAAATAAAATATTATAGCCCTATCCTCTATGGGTGGGCTACATTTTAAAAAAAAATCATATATCATAGGTGGAATATATTAATGGATTAGTTTAGATATTCCATTTAAATCTCTTAAACTTCATTTTCTTTCATTTGAATAATCTAACACGACTCTCATTGTACCATTTAGATACATTTCGTATTTCACACCTTCTATATGAGGGTGACTTGTGGGTAGGGGTGTACAAAATCGAATCAAAAATTGAATCAAATCGCAAATTAAGTTAATTCGAAAAAAAAACTTGACTAGTTGTTTGGTTTTGAAAAAAAATCCGACTATATTTGAGTTGGTTTGATTTTAACTAAAAAAAACCAACCCGAGACCAAATCAACCTGACATTATATATATATACTTTTAAAATTTTATTTTATACATAAAAATATTTACTTTGATATAATTTTTAAATATTTCTTATACTTTTTCATAGTTTTTATCTTTTAATATATTATTTCAAGTTTGAAACTTAGAATTATGAATGGGCCAGTAAAGATTATAGTTCACAGATGTTGGTAATTATAATAAAGCTTAAATCAAAATCAAATTAATACTAATGCAAAAAGAAAATCAATTCAACACTAAGAATGACAATAATATTGAATATTTGTTCTTTAGTTTTACATTGGTTTAGA